>OY723395.1:33062052-33094552 GCA_963210295.1 Ophion ellenae
TGGCTACTTGCTTGTCCATGTATATGGACAAGGAGCGAAAGAGGGAGAGAGATCGAGGGAGCGAGAGAGGACAGCTCGACAGGAGGATCGAGGGGCGGGTGGTGGTTGGTTAAAAAGAAGGATACTCGAGGCCCATAAATTTCTCGCTTTCCTAATAGTCGTCTGGCGTATTCCTTGGAGTCGATGGTTAACGGCCTCGCGAGTCGCCTACTTGCCTTATACGCGGCGCAGACTCTCGCGTATATAGAGGTACGAGAGGAGCGCGACTCCTCACCGTTCGATAAATATTTGATCGAATAGTTTTGTACGAGAAATTCTCCCGGGGGGAGGTTACGCGAGAGCGCGGGAGATCGCACAAATTTATAAATAAAGATTGTTCATGACTTCGCTTGTCTCGGAGACCGATAAATCTCCACACTTCTCTCTCTCTCTCTCTCTCTCTCTCTCTCTCTCTCTCTCTCGCTCTCTCTCTCTCTCGCTCTCTCTCGCTCTCGTCCTATAGCGCGCATGCACGTCAACGGCGTCATCCGCACCGATCTCGATTTCTCGTGTCGGACGTCTGTCAATTTTTTGTTTGCCCTCCCTAACCCTCCGCCCTCCTTTGGACACCGCACCGCACCATTTCCTCCAGCGTGTCAAGTCGCGACCTCTTAGTACGCTAACCAACGTGACGCGTTGTCGAAACGATGTCGCGCGAGTCCCGGATTTTCATGGCGGAGAGAATAGAGAGAACGAGAAAAAAGGGTGACGCGTCTCGGTGGAGAATGAGAAATCTCACCTGAATTCGCAGTCTTCCACGGATTCGTCTCGTCGGTAAGACTCGCAGAACTTGGAAAAAACTTTGTTTTCCCCCTCTGAGGTGACGTTTCGCCCCGTCCTTTATCGTGCTATATTTTTATACAAGATCTCGAAGATTCTCCGAAAGTCGACGTGTGTACAAAGAAAGCAACTAGTTTGTGTAACCTGAAGAAAAATTGAGTTGGACCGATTTGTCTAGCAATTTTCTTGCCCGGAACATTTATTGATTACTTTTTGATCGAGATATTATCGCGCTCGTATAATGTCATCCAAAAATGTATAGTCCCCACAAAGTAGCTAGGAAACATTGTCCCTAGCTCTTAACAATAGCTAGAGGTATTTGAGGACTTTCCCCAGTCCTCAAAAAGCGAATCGCACTTTGCTAGCCCCGCCTTTCAAAGTAACTAGGGACTTGTTTGTTTGGACACTCGAAAAGTGCCTGAGAAACCACTTTTTGCCAAGCTCTAAAAATCATCTATGCAGTTACGTTTCCTCATACCTAAGAAAATAATTGGCTAGCTACTTTCACCCAAACCTACAAAGGGACTAGGAAGCTATTTTCCCCCAGACCTAAAAAGTATCTAGGAACTTAACTAAAAAGTGACTAGGCTGCTTTTACCCAAACGTATATATTTCCTCCGAGACCTAAAAAGTAACTAGGAAATTAACTAAAAAGTAACTAGGCTATTTTTTACTCAAACGTACAAAGTAACTAGGCTACTTTTACCCAAGCGTACAAAGTAACTAGAAAGCTACTTTAAGCCAAATCTACAAAGAGACTAGGGAGCTATTTCCCCTAAACCTAAAAAGTAACTAGGAAATTAACTCAAAGTAACTAGGCTACTTTTACCCAAACGTATAAAGTAACTAGGAAACTACTTTAACCCAAATGTGCATAGTAACTAGGAAGCTACTTTTACCCAAACGTACAAAGTAACTAGGCACTTACATTTCAAAAATCGTGAATTCACAATCGTGCTTCCCTTACCAGTATTAAACGCGTAATTCGTCAAGATCGCACCGAGAATCAATTCTTTCCACCCATTTCTTCGCATTTTCGCGCACCATCAAAATTGCGTTCAAGTGAAATTACCGTTTGGACCCGTACACGCTCGAAGGGACGATCCTTACGTGCCCGTTGAGGAGCGCCGACGAATAATGTTTAGGAATGATTTTGCTTCCCCGCGGAGGAAGATTTAGTTTTGGTAAAAGCGTTTTTCTTATTTGACATTAAACCGAAAGCGCGTCGAGAATGAGACGCGAGTCGTTTATTCTCGTCGCGTCTCCATTCCGCATGAGACGAGTCTAACGAAGAATCCGCTTGCGTTGTATGATTTCAGGCGAAGGTGGGAGGCAGTACGGTGGTAGCCGAGGGTGCAGTAGGCGGCATAGGGGGCCCAGGCGGCGGGTGCCGCTTATCATCGATGACGATGGCCGAGAGCGCCGTGGAGGACGCCGCGGCCGCGCCCCCGGGTCCGGCGAAGCCCCCACCGCCCTCCTGCACGAACAACAACACCCTGGCGGCGACCGCCAACAGGAACCATCACCGGGCGTCGCGCAAGCGAAGACGCTTGAATCAGGTCTTGGACGATCTCAACGCGCACAAGAGTTTACCGTCGGAGCACGAGACGTCGCTGGCGACAACGAGATTGGAGGTTACGTCGTTGGCCTCGGAGGAGGAGGAGGAGTCGACGATGGTGTTTGGCTCGCCGAGAACGGTCTCGGAGCACGCGGTCCAGGCGATCACGAAACGATTGAAGGCGGAACGTTTGGAGGGCTCGACGGACGAGGAGGTGCCGGCGGGCAATCTACCCTATCAGACGTACTACACGCACAATCAAAATCACCGTGGCTTCCGGGTGGAGGAGAGCGAGCCGGACACGAGCCAACGGAACAATCGGGAGAATCGCATCGCTAGCCTGGATAATCAACGGATTCATCATCCTCATTCCCACCACAATCATCATCACCATCATCATCACAATCATCAACAACCACCTCAGCAAGCTTCCTATCATCAGCAGCGAGCAACGCAAAAGTATCGAAATTGTCCCTGTCCGAATTGGGTCAGCCAGCCCCTGTCCGCCGTGTTGTTACCCTCCCCAAAGTCACCGCTGACCCCGCCGACGGCCCTCACGCCCCTCACGCCCGTTAGCCTTACACCCCTCACCCCGGTGTCCTCACCCTCCTCCTACAGTTTCGAGCAGTACTTCAATACCAAATACATGCCGGAAGTTGGCAGGAAGCGTAGCCACTCGGACTCGGACGTAGCCGGGCGCGATCAGAGATCCTCGGTATCCTCGATATCGACCTGCTCACAGCGCACACCCCGTGGCAGCTCCCTCGAAAGCGAGCCAACGTGCAGCCCCCAAGACTCACCCCTCGATCTCTCCATGAAGAATCTCGCCTTGGTCCACAACAGCGTCAACAGCACCAACAACAACAACAACAGCAGTCACAGCAACTACAACACCAATCCCACCACAACTGCCACCACCGCGAACAATCGTCCGACCGCCCTTCAGCTGCTTCCTTCGGCCCACGTGACCCGGGGCTCCGTGAGCGTGCCGGTCGTTCGCGGCGACGTCGCATCCCCGACGACCAAGGAGAGCGTCGCCTCCCGTTACAATCTCGAGGTTTCGCCGGTCGTCGAGGAGATGCCACCGGGCGCCGACGTCGCTTACGTTTGTCCAGTGTGCGGACAAATGTTCAGCCTACACGATCGCCTCGCAAAACACATGGCGTCGAGGCATCGTCGCCAGGGCACCCGCGACGCCAGCGCCAAGGCTTATCGCTGCGAGGTATGCAAGCGCAGCTTCGCACGATCCGACATGCTCACACGACACATGCGACTACACACCGGCCTCAAGCCCTACACCTGCAAGGTATGCAATCAAGTGTTCAGCCGGTCCGATCATCTAAGCACCCATCAACGCACGCATACCGGCGAAAAGCCCTACAAGTGCCCACAGTGCGTCTACGCCGCATGCCGACGCGACATGATCACCAGGCATCTCAGGACCCACGCGAAAAGCAACGATGGACCGGTTGCCAAAATCGAGACGACCAATATCGCGATAACGAGCGGCGGTAATCCCACGGGAGCCGAGAGCAACCCCTCTTACGGACTCGATCCGATACCCGGCCTCGTCAAGATGGAATGACGAAGCGCCGCCGGATGACCTGCGTCGCGACCCCAGCCGGATCGACCAACATCATCATCGACGATCCTTTAAGGATTATCCATCCTCGACTGTGCTTCTTATTTTTATTTAAACACTCGAAAATAAGCTTTCTTTTTTTAATTCCGTTTTTTTTTAACGGAAAATCATCCTTTCCTGTTATTTGTTCGCGGGGCAAAAGTGTTTACGCGAAACGATGACAAAAAAAGCGGACAATCTCGCCGTCAACGTGCTGCAGCTTAAATCCCACGTGCCAACCCTCCCAAGCTCTCCCACCCGAACCCGTCTCTGCCTCCTCCCCCCTCAACAGTATTATCCGTATATCTTCGTCCTCTCGTTACGACGATGACCCTCGGTCTCCGCAACTCGAGTCGTACCTTCGTTTTTAAGTGTTTTTTTTTTCGGCTCTCCCCCTACCGTATCTTTCGCGTTATCTCGGGCACACGCAACGAGAGCGCAAGGACGGCTCTTTCAAGCGGCTTTGGAATTAACACGGTGGAGGGAGAAGACGAAGGCAAGGTGTTCGCGTTGTACGCGCAAAATAAGGAGACACGCCGAAACGGAGGCGTGCGAGGTGCTCAAAACTCGATTATACGTCGCGAGCCATGTGTTCTCATCTTTTTTTTTCTTTCTTTTTTTTTGCCCTTTCTCTCACGAGTAATGTTTTTGTTTTTTTTTCTCGTTGCTCGTTCGTGTTCTCGTTTTCTTTACTTCTCTTTTTCTACCATTTTTGTTTTTGCGATCTATATATATGTATATATTTACTGAAATATACGTATATGTGTGTGCATACGTAATTCTTCAGCCATCAGAAGTTAACCTGCTCGCGCACTCTCGAGTACTTTCTTTTTTATTTGCCCAAACGTTTTTCTTTTTTTTTTTTTCAGTATCCTTTGTAAACGTGCCAAATTGTTTTCTCGCTCAATTCCTACGCTCGCGAAACCAACGAACTTTCGTTCGTGATTCGATATTGAACGGGTATGCGGGATTTACAAAAAAAGAAACGGAAAGAAACGAGAGAGAAAAAATTAATTTTCAGTCAGAAAGTCATTAGCTCCCGGACGCTAAAGCGAGGGAGAGAAAGGGAACAATCGGTGGACGCAAATTTCGTCGATTATGGACTTTAATTTATCGTGTTTTCGTTTTTTTTCCCTCTCCATCTCTTTTTAAATTAATTATTTTTATATCTACACGTGTACGAGGGCAGGTCGAGTCACGGACGCGATAAGTCCCAACTTCCTCGATGCCCTAATTTATTTTTTACCCGAGCTACGTTGCCTCTCGAGGAGATTATTAAGAGGGAAGAGGACCGCGGATAAAAATGGACTGATCAAATTCGAGAATAAAAATCCGATGAAAGGCTTGAGGAAAGTAATTCAAGAGAAACAAAAAGGAACAAACGACTATTGTGCTGTGTACCTGCCGAATCGAGGATCTAGAGAGAAACGATCGAATGGGAAAAAAAGAAGTAAAAAAAAATACGAATCCCCGAATATGTATGGTGGATTAATTGAGACCGCTGTTCAATGATATTCGAGCTTACACGATGATATTGGAATCTTAAACCCGTTGAATAGTGATTAATAATTACCGTTAACTAGATATTGTTGGTATTTACTAACAAAAAAATGAACAAAAGAAAAGTAAGGATACAAAAGAAGAAAAGGCTCTCCGCGGTTCGAACGAAGTCGAGTGAACAAAAAAAATGGAGAAAGCTGCGCGAAAGAGAAGTCATTGAGAAACGAGAAGTGGGAGTTCCGAAAAATTTGGAAATTGCGTAGATATTACGAGTCGGGCGATGACACAAGAATCCCAAATGATTGCGAAGAGAGTCGTGCCGAGCGTGACTCGTTGTTTTTTTTCCCCCATTTTTTTACAGTCTCTTTTTTGCGAGACTCGAAAGTTGTTTGTTTGATATAGAAGAATAAAATAAAATGAGCCGATCGTCTGCTCATGTTTTCTCTATTAATCTATTTTTCTTTATCGTTTTCCTTTTTCTTTATCGTTTCGCGAGTCTAGCCCGGGATTTTGTCAAGTATCGGTGAGTGATCGTATGATTGTTTTATTTTCTTTTCTCATTTTCACGTTGAACAAACCATTTAAATTTCTCATTTCCCGTTTGTTTTTATTTTTATTCGGGAGATCAAGAGCAAAAAGACAAACGAAAAAAAAAGTTCGTTCGAGCCGATAACTCACCGCTACAAATATATCCCACGATACGAATTATATGCTCGCGATAAGTGTTTTTCTTTCTTATTTTTTTTTACATCGTACCCGAGTAACACGCCCGTCTCGGTCCAAAATGTCGATTAATACGTCCGTATTTTTGTATATGGAGAGATTTTTTCCAAACGATAAGCTTTATCGTCTTCATTGTATTAGATATACGAAGAATTGCGCGCGCGCGCGCACACACACACACAAATACATATAAAGACCACGAGAGGTGTAACTTGCCATTTCTACTTGCCCAACTTAGGTAAATAATTCATTTTTTGTACTGTACTCTCCGCGGTGCTCTCGTTTATACCGCTGCGTCGGAATTTACGAGTGACTAAAGTCTTCGTGCGTGTGTGTGAGAATTAAAGAAAAAAAATGTAGGAAAAAAATGAACAAGTGAAGGATAAATATCACGTCGAACGTGAAAAAAACGAGGACAAAAGAATTGAAGGTGCGAAGCGAGACTTAAGAATGCGATAATCGTGCCAAGATACATGTTGAGAAAGAGGACGAAAAATTAGGGGGTTTTCGTTTTGTAATTATCAATTTATTGTTATTCTTAGCCACTCGCCTACTGATCATTATTACTATTTTTTACTATTATTAATTTTAACGATTAATTATTCATTAATTATTGCGTAGTTGCGTTGTTAAGTGATTAATCATGTTTAATATGCTTCTATTATTTATTTTGTTACCCCTTCCTTCCAGCCCCTCGCGTCCCTTAACCTCCCCACCCCTCCGCCACGTGCCTTTTTTCCTCTTTCACCATTCACTTGTCTTCGTTGCGCAGCATAATTTTTTGCAGCCTCTTCACCTCCGGAAATACTCCCGATCCCTGTGTTTTTCTATCCGTTTTCCTCTTCGTTGCCTCATCATGCCCGGGAGGACTTTGAAATAACACGCAGCATAAGTGAAAGAAAGAGTATGCGTGTATGTGCGCGTGGGAGAGAGTGAGCTCAAGCGACACGTATGTGAAACATTTTTCCGAAAAAAAAGTATGTACCTATAGGTATTTTTGTAAACAGGAGCTGAAACCGTGACAAAGAACGAGAGAGAGAGAGAGAGAGAGAGAGAGATAGAGAGATAGTGAAAGATGAAACCGTTGACGAATTTATACGACAGAGAGAGAGACTCGAGCGCGTAACTTGTATAACTTTTACGTGCGACAACGAGATTGAGATGTACGCTATTATAGTACGATATTATAGCACGTAAACTACGAAACGAAACAAAACGAGAGGAGAGGAAAACAGGAGAAAAAGAAAACGACAAAAAAAGAAACAAGGGCTTGTATAAATTATTGATGATTGTGTACGTTAATTTATAAATTATGTTGTGTTTAAAAAAGAAAAATCGTGCCAGAATGGAACAAAAAAAATATATAATTTTTTGAACGAACGTATCTCGTATACACGATTCTCGAATTTATTTATTTTTCCATCGTTTATCCCCTTTCACTGATATATCCCCGCATCCTTCATTATACTTTTTGTTTGTTTGTAATTGACGTTAAAAGCAGAAATGCAAATCGTTGAGACGAAAATATGAACCAACTATCTGGGGAACAATGTTTCCTGTTTTTCATGAACTTAGACATGAGTATGATGTTCTAAAGGGTGTCTCCAAATTACCTGACATTTTAATTTATTAATAAAACGTAGTAAATATTTGCAAAGTACGAATGTTTTTATTTTAGTATAAGGTACAAACATGGAGGTTATGCGGGGAATACAATATCCGATAAACGGCATGGACTTGGGAGACATGTTCTTTCAACAAGATGGTGCCACCTCCCACACTGCGGACGAAACAATGCAGTTATTGCAGACGAAGTTGCATAGTCGTGTTATCTCGCGCGGCGGAGATGTGAATTGGCCACCAAGATCGTGCAATTTGATGCCATTGGATTCCTTTCTTTGGGCTTTTCTGAAAGTAAAAGTATATGCCAATGATTCACAGACCATTCCGGAGCTCAAGGAAGCAATTAGACGCACTATTAATGAAATTAGTCCGCAATTATGCCAAAATGTTATTGAAAATTTCGTCAAAAGAGTGAACGTTTGCAAACAGGGATGCGGCGGCCGTTTAAGGGGCTATACCAGTGTGACACTTTCGAAAAATCGATTTTTTTGCCTTTTTCGACAGTTTATACTTTCAAGAACATGAGGTGAGATTTTTTAACTTTCAAGAATATGAAATGAGATTTTTCAAATTTGCTGACATTGTAACTCAAAGAGCAATTATCCGATTGACATGAAATTTGAACTGAGTACTCTTGAATATATTTACTCTGCAATGACGTAGGATATTTTTGATTGCATGAAAACTGACGACTTGGCATTGAAAAAAACGACCATTTTATAGGCAAGAAAACAGACTTTTTTCATAACTACGCCATTTTGTTAGATTTTAATATCTTTCGAAAATCCTACGTCATTGTACAGGAAATGCCTTCCAGATTAACGACATTTTTTTCCTTTTTCGGTTTCAGCTATTCAATCGGCCGGAATCATGTCAGCAGTGGAGGAACTTTTTTTTGCGCCTCCGAAAGCAGCGCATAAGTCGCTTGGATCTTAATATTTTTCTATGAAAAAAAGTATGTAATATAGGTCAAATAAAGCCAAATATATTCTTAATTTTCCGAAAGATTTAATTGAGTACTTTTCTTCCAAAAAATTCCCGAAAATCACCCAAATTTGCAGCGTTCACGCTGGTATAGCCCCTTAACGGATATCGTGTTTCACACATAACCTCGATGTTTGTACCTTATATTAAATAATAAGTTTTCTTAATAAATGAAAATGTCGGATCACTTTGAGACACCCTATAGTCGTCCAGGGGAAAAATAAGTACTAATTTTCATTTTTTTTTAACCGATCGCGAAATTTATGCTACGGATCAGAATTAGTAGATCCTTATATTGCCTTGGAATAAACCTTACCTATCAGCATTTTTGCAGGCCGAGGAGAGACTCATTTCGATCTGCCTTTTGATCTGATAATTGATTACTTCATTTTTTTCACAATTGGATAATTGAATGATCCATTTTAAAAGATTAACTAATCAATTTTTCAATAGTTGAATAATCAAATTTGTAATAATTAAATAATCCATTAAAGAAAAATGAAATACTCAATTTTTCAATACTCATCTTTGATAATGTAATATTCGAATTTTTCTATGAAAACATTGAGCAAGTTGACGTTGTGATGACATGAGAATATGGGTTTTCTTTTTGGTGGATCGAAATCGACACGAGAGAAACGAAATCAGTCGTTTGGCAGAAGAAGGTTAGATCCAACAGGATCAGATCAGTGTTTTCGACTCGAGACTGCTTTCTGTTGACTTCGAGCACAACCGATTTTTGTATTCCATTAATCTTCCACCTCGTCCAGTTGTATATATACGCCACATTTATCGAAAAGAAAAATCAGAGAAAGTAATATGTGACTTTCAAGTATTTGTCGTACATAAATGATGACTCTTTAAACATTTTATGTGTGTATAAGATAAAAAATATAATATGTGATCGGACCGCTTACGAAGGCGTTCCAATTATTTTTCACCCATTGACAAATCATTAATTCATTGATTTCGTCCCTCCGAGACCACACGGGCTCATTCCCCGAACATTTTTGTTCCGGAAAATTCCAAAGTAAGTAAAACGTTTTAATCGCGAGAAACATAAAGTGTAAGCACGCTCGTAACGAAGTTATTCCACTCTTTGACACGTGCAATTTCGAGCGAGAAAGCTCGGCGTTGTTCGAGGTCAGGATAATTCGAAGCCAACCTGTCCGCGATGTTTCGGAGGTTTTGCCTCGAAACTTTTATTTTTCCTCTTCTTCTTTTTGCATAATACTGCGCCACAACAACACGCCGGAGAAGTCGGAAGAACGGTTCTCCAACCGCCGAGTTAAATGTACCGAAACACACTCGGACGGTGGTCGATTGCGTCGGTCGTAAGATGCAGGAGATGCATTCAAGGCGGCGAGCGTAATTTCATCGTTTAGCTTACGTGTTACCCGACAACGTTTCGTGCCCATTACTTTTCTTTTTTGCTTCCTTTTTATTATCATCCAGGATACTGAGAGAGTTTCTTATCAGGTAGGGCGTACAGGTAACGCGACGACCGAAGCCATTGGATACACACGCCGCGTTGTTACGGTTAGTAGCGAGTTGCAAGAGCGACGTGAAAAGAGACGACTGGATATCCCTGATAGTGCGCTCGGGAATTGCTGATCAGGCGGGTCAGACACCTCGAGCACACGGTCCTCGCTTATCCTCGCTTTTTTTTTTCCTCGACTATCCTCGGGCGAGAGCCGAGAGCAGTTGATGTGAAAATTCAAGAACACGAGACAGAAAATCCGAAATTCATGAAAACTGATTCAGGAAAATGTTTTATGGGTACCGAATGACGAGTGTTTTTTCCTCCTACACGATACCGCGAAACAGGGTTACTTTGACACCAAGGGTTACTTTGACAGTTTTTCGGGCTACTTTAACCGAATGCCAAAATACGGTTAAAATACTTGCGCAGCGAGCCCGCGTGACCTTCTGTGGCGGGCGGGGGGTGCGGGAAATAAACTTGAACAACAATTTGTTGTGTAAGTTTATTACAACGTTGCTAAAGTTAAATGTAATGTTGTTCAAGTTGATATTGATCTTAATGATAATTATAAGACTAATTGAGTGCCTATAATGGTACCCTAGGTACTTGATATTTTTATGTGAAATTTTTCCTTAAGGAAGGACACCACTGTAACTGCGGATTTCCGACCGTTTTCTTTGGAATTTTTTTTTAAGAAAATAATCAAATATCATGTCAAAAAAACTTTTAGGTTTTATTGGGTATATATTGAAGTACGTAAAAAAAATTGTCAAAAAATAAGTTTAAAAATAATTTTAAAAAAATATAAAAACGAGTTTGAAAAAAAGATCGTTTTTGGGACCATAATTTTTATATCAAAAGTAATATATATATATTATACAATTTTCAATGCATCGAAAAAGTGCTTGTACTTGACTGTTGAAGCAATCTAAGAAGCTACAGTTAATAGTTCAAGTCGATTTAAAAAATATGGTTTTTTTTCGCGTAATTTTTTTTTACTAAAATTTACACGATATAAGGTCAATGTATACTTAATATCGCTCCTTTTTTTCGAAATCCCAAATAAATAATCCAGTGGACGAAAAAAGAATCGGTAAAACGACCTTTTTCAGCCTGTCACAGTGTTGCCCTCCCTTAATAAAGATGACTATTTGATTGTAAATAATCGGTGTTTTTCATTTAATCCCATGTATGATGCATAAAATATTATTTTTTTATCAAAATTATGTAAAAGGAACCATTAATCTTTGACATAAGTTGCATGTCCAAGCCTTGTCAAAGAAACTCCACACTCGAGGTTAGCTTGACACTTAAAAGAAAAATGTGGGGGGTTGGCGGGGCTTGACTTTCTTATACATTTGATAGCCAAAGCACACATTGTTCTATTGGAGCAAAAAAAGGTGGAATTTAGAATGTAAAAAAAAGATACCTACAAAAAACGTCCAAAACGTCTTCAAAGTAGTCAAAATAGTAGTTTTACGGTAGTCATTTTTAACCCCGTCTTGTAATCCATAGGGACAAAAACTCCGAAATAGTGCACGCAAATGAATGTGGTTAGTGTCCAAAAATGAATTTCCGAAAAATGTTTCGATCGAAACGATGTTTGCGTGATATCAACGAGATCACTCGAGAAAATTGGACACGTTAGATATTGACAATTATCTCTGGTTTGTCAAATACAGTTATTCGTTTGAAAAAAAAACGCTTAATTTGCAATGTTTTTAAAAATAGACGAAGTGTCGATGCAGTGTTACAATTCTATGAGTGTACGATTTTTCTCTTCGCTATTAGTGCCGCACACTTGCCTCAAAAACAGGTCAGACATCGCGGGGCATTTTATCGCGGTTGCTTTTTTCCCAAGATCGTAGTACATATCCATTCACCTGATTGAAGAAAGATAGAGAGGGATATATATAAACGTAGAGAGAGAGAGAGAGAAAGAGAGAGAGAGAGTCCTGAGACAATAAAAGGAAAATTTGCGGTAAAAAAACATTGCAAAAGAGCAATAAATTGTTGGATCAATCGATTATCGACTTTCCGGGCAAATCGAATGTGAATTCCATTTCGTTTAGCACAGCGGCGACAAGAATCCGAGCCTCCCGGATCGCTCTCGGAGAAAATCGTTCCCCCGTTTTGCCAACGCGGCGTATGAGAAAGAGAGAAAGAGAGAGAGAGAGAGAAAGAGAGAGATAGGCAGAGGCTTGAGATCACGAACGCCGATGATCGAGGGTGCGATCGATCGATCGATCCCTCGGTCTGACAAGGAAGCGCGATCCCGGGCATTATTAATATCCTTTTTGCACCGCCGAAACGGAGACGAGCATGCGGTCTAGCGGTTGGATATATGTATACATATATATCGGCAGGTCTTCTCACCGGCGCGAACTCGACCATCCATCTCTTTTGTCGCGCGCGTCTGACTTGCGGAGACTCTTGAATTTCCACGATCTCGCAGCTTTTTCATCCTTTCATTCCTCCTGATTCTTGATTCTGCGGCATACAGCGACAAAGAGAGAGAGAGAGAGAGAGAGAGAGAGAGAGGAAAATAAGGAGAGCAAGGAAGAGAACGAGAAAGATAGAGAGAGAGAGATAGACAAAGAAAGGCGATAAAGAGAGGGAGATAAAGAGAGAGAGAGAAAGAGAGGAAGCCAAAACGAGAGAAAGGAAAATAAAGAGAGAGAGAGAGAGAGAGAGAGAGAGAGAGAGAGAGAGAGAGAGAGAGAGAGAGAGAGATAGAGGAAGATACAGAGAGTAAATCCGCAACGGATCTTATTCCTCGGCCTCTTTCTCATCGCACATTCTACCTACCTCTCTTATTCCTCCTCCTCCTCTTCTTCTTTCTCGTCTTCCGCCGACGCACACGCGTCGCCGAGCGGCGTTGCCGCAGCGATCGCTCGCTCTCCGCAGGATAAATTATTGCGAGCTCGCACCGACATGGCCGTTGTCGGCAAAAAACGAGAGCTGCGGCCGATGGTGGGGCGGAGAGCGGCGGAGGGACGATGAAGGGGCGATCGAAGAGGAGGGGGAGACACTCGCCGGCCCATTAGAAATTATAAATCGATGCGAGCGAACGAGAAGGAATACAAGTGGGGAGAGGTCCCTCGTAGCGAGGAGAAAAGACACGGGAGGAAAAGGGTTGACGCGTATAAAGCGCACTCGTGGTGGTGGCGATAGTGGTGATGGTGGTGGTAAGACCGCGGTCTCTCGACCAGAGTTACAGGTACGACTTTTTGCCAGGTGATCGGTAAACGCCGACTGGATACTCGCGAGATCTCTCGAAAGCCCCCGTGTACCGACTGCTAATCAGCAATCCGCGGCTCTCACCGCCACCCACGCCAAAACCTCCGGAGAAAGAGAGAGAGAGACAACCTTTCTATTTTCAGTCCACGTATACATGCTGACGATAGCAATTTTTTTCGCCGTTTTTTTTTCTTCCTCTTCTTCTCTTTGCATATACTCTTCAGTCCGTATATATCCTTTTGCGCGTCTTGTCCCGTCGCAATATATTCCCCGAGGACTTGACATCATTAGAGAGCACCGCGCGACGAAAACTCTTAATGGACGTTTTTAAACCGCGGGACCGGAATTCGAGATAACCCTGCGAGAGCGCGAGAAAGCACAAGAAATCTTCAACTCTTCCTCCCTTTTGTCCCGCCGCCTTGCGGATCGATCGTGAACTCTCGGGAGTACCAAAATCGAACGATGGTCCTTGCGTCCCAATGCGCACGTATTTCAAAGGCCTGTACATACCTTTGCTCCCGTCAATCGTCGTCGTTGAGAGAGCATTTTTTTTTTACGCCGTAAGGACAAAAAATCCGGGTTTCAACCGCGACGGAAATTGCGAACTTTCAAGCGCCATAAGGACAGCAATTTTTGAGATAACGGATTTTCGCGCAGGTACTCCGATTTTTATCGTCAATATGAATAATAGAAATATGAATGGCAGAAAATATAAAGTTAAATTTTCAAAATTTAAGGAACATTCGAAAGTTTTTCGTACAAACAAATTGCTGTTCGGACTCACCGCTTTTGAGAAAAAGCCTGTATAGAATTATCGGTCTTGGCGATTGGGTAAAGAAAATCGGAGGGAGGATATTTTTGGGTCAGGATTAAAATTGATTTTCAATCTCGCACTGGGTCAAAATGTTCCCGAGGGTTCCCCAGGAGACAATACACAGACTTAGTGATGTGAGAAGAAAACATTATTCGTAATAATTGCCCAATTGCTCAATAATATTCTCTAGAATCGTGACGAAATAATCAAGTTTGCCAATTAAAATGATTGAGAGAGAAAGAGAAAGAGAACAGGTATGTGACAATTTTTTTCCACCTTGTAATAATCGCCCAATTGCTTAGTTATATTCCCGGGGATCGTGGTGAAAAAATTAAATTAAGTCATTAAAATGATTAAGAGAGAACGAAAAAAGCGAGACAGAATAGAACAGTGAAGATAAAACAATTTTTTTACAAGCTTTTGTTTAACTTGACTTGGTGTGAGATGCAAAACGGAAAAACGATATTTCACCCACTTCCTGACTACTTAGAGCTCTGAAATTTTGCAAGCATGCATCTAAGAAGTGACAATGCATGATGAAACTTAAAATTAAAGACTAAAAAGTAGAAAATAATTGATATGCAAAAAAATATTTTAAAAAACAAGCTTTTATTTAATGTAATAAAAAGTACAAAATATTTTTTTTACCAAGTCACCTATATGTGACTATAAATAAACGCTTGGGACGCTCAAAATTTAGACATATAATCTTTAATTTACATACATCCGTTAACATTTCTACTATATTTAATTTACTGTAAAACAACCTTAGATTTCTTAAATAAAGATCCTGAAACTGCGTATAAACGTGTGATATTAATTTCTCTAATTACTATTGTGCCAAAGTAAATACGGCAAATGAGACTGAATTGATCAAATTTGTTAAACATTTAAAAAGTTGGGCGCCCCAAGCCTTTATTTATAGTCCCATTTAGGTGTCTCGGTAAAAAAATTATTTTCTACTTTATAGTACAATAAAAAAGCTCGTTTAAAAAAATTCAAATCTATTTGATAATTTATTAATAGCTTTACAATATTTCTTACTATCCTGACAAAATAATGAAGTTTGTCGGTCGAAGAGCAAGGGGCAATAGAGATAAGAAAAATCGATTTTTCGTCACTGAAAAATCTAATTTGATGCTCCAGTTACTGAACAATATTCCCTGCAATCTCAGCGTAATAATCAAACTCTCGATTATCGTGCATTTCGTATTTTTGTCATTTTTCTATTATTTCTCTCGCTCGTATTTTTACAGCTCATTACAGGTTCACATCCGCTTCGCGTGTATCGTCAGGTTAACGGCTGCACTATATAAATTAGAAGCTACGGTAAAAGTGACGGAAAGAGGGTGACGGGGGGGGGGGGGGGGGAAGAGGACAGTGTGTATGATCGGACAAGAGGGTATCGTACACATGTGCCGGCGCGTGTATGCCGACGGGGGTCCGACGTATCGTTTAATTTAAAGGACGTAGAGCTCGAACGTCTCGAGTCTCTGCCACGTCTCGTCTTCTCTCGCCCTGAGGAGTCCCCGTCGAGTGTGGCAAAAGAGAGCGAGAGAGAGAGAGAAAGAAAGTGGCGAGTGGCGAGCCGCGCGCGATAAATTGTCATTCGTGACAAACTGGGCACGCGAGAAAGAAAGCCCGCCTCGTGTATATACCCTTCTCCTCCTCCTCCTCCCTTCGAACCTGCGAGTGAGAAACAAAAAGATTAGGAACTCGCGAATATCAGCTCGTCACTCCGCCGGGGCTTTTTTCATTAATTAGTTCGATTATTATTAATAGCCCGTCCGCCACCTGATTCATGCGTGGACCCCGCCAGTGAACGAGACCATTTTTTTTAACCACGCGATTATGATTGAAACCAAATTATCATTTATTCGAGTACCGACCTTGAAGTGCTGACTTCGAGTAAGTACTGACTTCACGTAGTGATTTCAACTGCCGAATCCATGTACTGACTTCAACTGCCGACTTTAAGGGGTTACCCCCACTTGCGATTTTGAAAAAAACGATTTTTTTTTATTGCATTTTTTTAAAGTATAAGTATCTGAGAATATGTCCTGAAAATTTCAAGTCGATCCGAACAAAATTGACTGAGATATGAGCGTTGGAAGAGAAGAATCCGCGTTGAAAGAGCGTTGAAAGAGAAACTTTAAACGCATTTTTCTCAAAATGGCATTTCTGAAGTCGGTGACCAAGATTGCTCGAACACTAATGAACCGATCTTCTTGAAATTTTGCAGGCTTATTTAATACATAAAAATGTAGTCTTTAATCGTTCGGTTTTTTTTTTCGAAAAAAATGGCCGTTTCATAGCCAAAAAACGGCCGTTTTTTTCTCGTTAAAATCGAACCATTAACTTTGACTGTCCGCCATTTTGTGAAAAATGAATATTTTTTAAAATCCTTCGATTAAAAACTAGTTTATACTTATATTTGACTAAATCCATCCGCATTTTTTTTTTCAAATGATCCACTTCGCCGCAATGTTGGTCACCGCAAACCGTGTATATAAAAACATTATTTCATTGACGGCCTTTTGCCACTAAACAATGTGATATTTTTCAATAAAAAAATTACTGAAAATTCTTCAAGATGTGTTCTTTAAGATGGTATATTGATCGATTAAAAAAGTTTTGTAGTTTTCTTTAAAAAAATTCATGAAAAAGGCCTTTTTTTGCGCTACAAGTGGGGGTAACGCCTTAACTACTGACCTCAACTACGGACTTCCTCTACTGAATTCAACTACTGACTTCGAGTACTGACTTTAACTACTGACGTCAAGTACTGCCTTCAAGTACTGACTTCCTCCACTGAATTCAACCACTGGCTTTAACTACTGACTTCAAGTACGGATTTCACGTACTGACTTCATCTACTAAATTCAAGTACTGCCTTTAACTACTGACTTCACGTACCAACTTGATAGAAAAAATTTAAGATTGTCTTACAGAAATGTTGCTTGGGCGATAAAAATTGGATCCAGTCTCCAAAGATTAATCCTCCCGATCGATAGATATTCACCCCTGGACTTTGCGACGCGAAAAAAAGCATTCGGTTTTTGTCTCGTCCTGACACTTGGCCGGGTTTCGGGGGAGAGGGTTGGAGAAGTAGATAATATTGGAGTGAAGTGTGCGTGCGATTTATACAGCGAGGACTCTCGTATTCCGAGTTCGTTACATCCGGCCGTTTTGTCACAGGGAAAACGGGCTCGGGTCCGAGGAACGTCGTCATCCCTCCGCGTCGCTACGTCGTTCGCTGTCGCATCCGCACTTCTCTCCTCCCGTGTACCGCACCGCGGAATGCGTTGCCCCCATCGGCTCGAGGATTTACAGCGTCCAACTCGCGTGCGGCGAAACGGCTGCGTTGCTACGACGTCCACGGTTAAGAGAGAGAGAGAGAGAAAGAGAGAGAGACCAGCACACGGAATGCGAGTGTCCGTTCGCGCGCGGTTCTCGTCGCGCGCACCCCACACGAGCAGCCACCTCTTTTCCTTTACCCGTGTATGGACTTTCAGTGTCGAACGACGAGTAGAGACTTCTGAACACGTAGAAAGAGTGAGAGAGATGAATTGAGAGAGATAGCGGGAGCGCGTACACATCCGAGTATCATACCTCAAGCCAGTGCCCCAAGTCAATTCAAAATGCCTCGTGTCCTCTCGTTCATTCCTGTTGCTCGTTTTCACTCCTTGAGCATATCCGTATTCTTTATACAAAGGATGTCTCAAAATGACCTGACATTTTCATTTATTAATAATACTTATTGGTTATTTGAAAAGTACGAATATTTTTATTTCAATACAAAGTACAAACATGGAGGTTATGTGTGGAACACAATATCCTATAAAAGGCCGCCGTTCCCTGTTTGCAAACGTTCACTCTTTTGACGAAATTTTCAATAACATTTTGGCATAATTGCGGACTCATTTCATGAATGGTGCGTCCAATTGCTTCCTTGATCTCCGGAATGCTCTGTGGATAATTGGCATACACTTTGCGGTTCAAAAAAGCCCATAGAAAGAAGTTCAATGGCGTCAAATCGCACGTTCTTGGTGGCCAACTCACATCGCCGCGGCGCGAGATAACACGACCATGAAACTCGGTCTGCAATAACTGAATTATTTCGCCCGTATTTTCACTATTTCTATGCCTCGCTCGATCGTGTAATTCTCCACGAGTAAACCTCAATACATCCTAACGCCAGTTGTCAAAGATAACTACTCCATGTTCGCCACAAAAAAAATGGCGCGCAATTCAAAATGTCAGGTCATTTTGAGACACCCTTTATATACAGATATGCATATGCATGTATATACGTACATATTGATTCATTCTGCATCTGCGTACTAGTCGTACGTGGGAATTCGAACGCGATCCTCGCGATAAAAGAAGGAACTGCAACGGTATTGAGCTTTTAAAGACGGGAGTGGTCGATATATTGACCAGCCAGGGGGCACATCATATTTGGGCAAGGGGACTCACGAAAATCAAGCGCCCCAAAGGGATCATATTTTCGCCACATCCACGCTGTTGACCCTGGGTCACGCTAAGAGCGAAAGTTGGAGTATTTCTGAAAATAATGTACGATTTTTCTGCAGTCTTCTTGTAACATACTTTGGGCAGTGAGTATGTTTACTGACGAAGCTTGTTCTATAATAACTGGCGTCCTTGAAATATTCTTCAGGATGACATTTACAATATGCCTATTTTGTTGTACTCAGTGCATCCACAATGTGAGTATATAAATTTTGAGGCCAAACTAGCAGAGAAACAAATTTGACCTTGAAACGGCGATTTTCAAGGTTAAGGATGCCACTAGGATTTTTTTCCTTATTTTTCCCGTATTCAACGCATCAAATTACATAGGAACACGCTTTCAAACTTTTTAAAATACATTTTTAGAATTGGACTTTTCGTTGCGGACGGGGTCGGTCGATATATCGATCAGCAGTTAGGCTTGAGTCTCAAATTAAGAATTTCATCAAATTTATTGGTATTTTTCATATAAAAAAAGTCGATTTCCATGGAAATTTCCCCGTCCTTAAAAGGTTAAACAATACATACTTCGGTGGGTTATTTTAAAAAATGATTGCAGGGAGTGTTAATCGTTCAGCA
This sequence comes from Ophion ellenae, assembly GCA_963210295.1. NCBI lineage: Eukaryota > Metazoa > Arthropoda > Insecta > Hymenoptera > Ichneumonidae > Ophion > Ophion ellenae. Next base: position 33,081,530 of record OY723395.1, read on the forward strand.
TTCATCATCAATTTTACCCGACACTTGTCACTCCATTTTCTCCGTTCCTGAGACCTCCCTCCGTGAATTGTCCGATTGTTCGAAAAAGGCCGCAACTTTTTCCATTTCAATTTTTTTCACTAAACCGTTGAGGTTTAGTGAAAAAAAAATTAAACAAGTTGCGGTCTTTTTTTCATTTGAAAGCGGCCCCTTAGTGCCTCCGGTAGTGCATCGATGAATTTGCCAAGTATACATCGGAGGCTCACGAGAGGCCTCTGCGTTGCGCCGTAATGGTCCGTGACGTTCCCTATTTAATTCAAAGATACATCGACGTATGTGGGGGAACCAACGGCGAGACTTCTAGACGTTATACGATTTCATTGAGGTGCGCGCTGACTTTTATTGCTCGCAGGCAACGCAGACCGGAGAGGCTTCGGATTTTGCGGGGTATCATTGGCTCTGTGATGATCTGTGTGCTCTCGATGCGATATAACGCGATCAAAGGTCCACTCGTTCGACCTCTTCGAAACGATCGTAATCCCGCGCGCCCGCTTATATCGTGGAGAACCCCGGAAGTCGAAGAATCAAGAGTACGATATAGCTAAAATCGGTAGACATTGGGAAATTCTTTGTGGGAAAAGTACTCGTGTAATGTGCTCCATTTTTCATATATCGTCGATATAAATATATATTGAATAAGACATGTGTAAAGCTTAACCCTCCATGGTGGCACTTCTGAAAAGTTCCGCGCTGCCCACACGGGCTCAAAATGACTCAAATAGTCGCCGTACGAATACTGTCGATCCAATTGGATGAACAAAATTCTAGATCATACATTTCACATTCTAGAATATGGAAAAACCGCGTTAACGTAAAAAAATTTTAAAAATTTAATGGTTGAAAATATCTTAAACATGGAAATTCCGCAAAAACAAATTTTTTCACTTAAAGTTTGATTAAAGAATTTTTTTTTTCGTTTTTGGTAAAATTGTTGCGTGATATTCCGGGGATATGGTGCTTTTGGATTAAAAAATGGTCTCATTGCCGGCTTTCCAAAAAAAGTATTTATTCTGAGATCTGAAAAGGACCAGCTCATGAAATAAAATTTTGAACGGCTGTCACCGGCAAACTGACGATGCAATTAACCCTTCGAGTGCACACCTCCGCCGCCAACCTATAAGTGCATCTTGGGTCAATCTGACCCGAGGCGGTTTTTCAAATCGTTGCATTGGTGAATATGCATTTTTTGTTTTTTTTTTGTAGAGACGTTTTTTGTAGTAAATTATCCATATTTTATGGCCCTAAATTTATTTTTTGACGAAAACGAAAATTAAATGCCGAAACATTCGCTCAAAGTGGGGCATGCGTAGAAAAATACGTACTTACACGTACTTTCACACTGGGTCAAAACAACCCAGTGTGCGCTCGAAGGGTTAAGAAATTATTGGTCCCAATGTACAGGAGGAACTTCGAACCTTCGATGGGGGAAGACCATTGGCCACCGAGACCATACTTCAGCCTCAAATTTGGTGGGGTAAATTTAACCGCCAGCGACCAAGGCGGATTCAAGAAATAACATAAGCAATTAGCTGAGTTATTAGGCGTCGCGCCAAAGGTCAAATCAAGCGAATTGCATGATTAGTTCCTTGACAATTAAATTGAAAAATGGTTACCGATGTTTTAAACTTTACCGCAGCGTATCTCCTTAAGTACCCGTTCATAAAGAATTCCAAATACTTATTTTACCCCTTAAGGAGGCGCGAGCGTTTCAGCCTGAAATGTTTAACGATACCGAGTTGTTCAGACGCATACGTGTCTAAGAATAAAAAGTTTAAAAATCCCGGCACAAATGTGCGCACGAGAATAATTTGGCCATTATGAATAATGCTTACGGAATAAAATGAACGTTGGATTCATCGCCTCGTGGTGTGTCTACCATTATACGTGCTGGGAGAAATGAAAGTGCGTCCGAGTGACGGCGAAAAAGAATTTTCATCGCCGATCGGCAATAATAATATATTCAAGCCTCCCGTCGTAATTAATACTCGCTGGACGCTAATGACGAGCGATAATGCGAGATACGACGTAGGGCGTGGGCGCAAAAACTGGCCTGGGGCAATAAGCTCCGTGCGTATATCGTGATTACGTACACCACGATTTTATATCAACCGTTCTGTGTGCGAACATGGCGAACATTACAGTCTCGAGGTTTGTACCATCGGGTAGTTACGTTAGATGGATGTAACGGTTCAAGTTTATTAAAGGAAACAAAAAATGGGAAAAATTCGAAAAATCAAGTTCGTTTCAATTTTGTGATAACGGGATGACATTGTTTGCATGCAAACAATGTAGCTGTGAAGGCTGATTGGTTGTGAAGTTTTCACAAATTAGTAAAGTGGCTCACGATTTCATAAAAATTCATATTTGTCGAAAAAAAAAAATCAGTACACCCTTCAACTTAAATTTCTGAGATTTCGGAATCAATTTCGTTTTCATCAAGTACGCCTACGATCACTCGAGGGATTTGAAGCATCTAGAACATTTCGAAATTTCACAACACGTACGTTTTTAACTTCGCGATATTCGGAGATTTCATTTAATTTACTAATGGCGCCTCACGTAGAGATCGTCCTTAAAATAACATACAAATAAAAAATGGCAAGTTAAGAAAAAATACCGTGCACATTGGTAACTCGCAGGTTTTTCTTCAAATAGCGCGCTAATTAGAAACTGGCAGGTTATTTTCTCATCATCTTATTTCGCCCACGGAGCTTCTTCCATGAGGAAGTAAGCACTGAAAAAATAATGTTCTTACCGGGAAACTTCGCGAGCGAAAGAGAACGCTGAGGAAACTACGTCTTAGTTTCTGTCGCGAACGACTTCTAATTAATGTATTCCGTTAAGGGTGTACGGGAGCGTCGAACCAAAAAAAAACCTGATTTTAGTCCGTTACATATAATAACAGGACAATTAAACATTGACGAACTGGGAAATTTTCCAAAACGTTTCTTCTATACCTAACCTACCCTCAAAAAAAATCTACATCGTACTGCACAATTTCCTAATTAGGCTCCTTTTCGGCCTACGTAAAAATAAGATACCGCCCCATGAGAAAGCATGCAAAAATAATTCTTTAAGGGGTTGGGATCGATATCATACTTTGCGCTCAGGCTAAAAAGAAGCCAAATTACGTACCGTAAAACGGGGTTACTTTGACATCAAAGGTAACTTTGGCAATTTGTTGGGGCTACTTTAACAGAGTGCCAAAATACAGTTCAAACGCGTGCGCAGGGAGCCTGCGTGACCTTTTACGATGGGCGGCGGGTGCGGGGAATAAACATGAACAACAATTTGGTGTTCAAGTTTATGATAATGTTGGTAAAGTTGATTGTGATGTTGCCCAAGTTGATTTTGATCCCAATGATAATTATAAAAGTGATTGAGTGCCTATAAAAGTACCCTAGGTACTTGATATTTTTATGTAAAATGTTTCCTTAAGGGAGGACACCACTATAACCGCCCATTTTCGACCGTTGTCTTTCGAATTTATTTTAAAGAAAGAAGTAAAATACCAGGTCAAAAGAACTTTTAGATTTTATTAATAATATATTGAAGTATGTAAAAAGTTATTTGTAAAAAGCATAAATTTAAAAATAATGTTGAAAAAATCGAAACGAGTTTGAATAAAAGTTCATTTTTTTGACCATAATTTTCATATCAAAAGTGGTATATTTTTTACAATTTTCCATTAATCGAAAAAAGCGCTCGTACTTAAATGTTAAAGCAACCTAAGAAGCTACAGTTCAAAGTTCAAGTCAATTGGACAAAAATTGTTCGATTTCTGTTGTGTGCCGATTTAAAAAACATGGCTTTGAGAAAACCACTTTTTTTTCGTGTACATTTTTTCAAATAAAAATGTACACGAAATACGTTCAATGTATGCTTAATAACATACCTTTTTTATCCCAAATAAATAATGCAGTGGACAAAAAAAATCGGTGAAAACGACCGTTTTTCATTTAATTCCATGTATAATGCATAAAAGATTAATTTTTTATCAAAATGATGTCAAAATAACCCTTAATCTTTGACATAAGTTGCATATCAATACCTTGTCAAAGAAACTCTACACTCGAGGTTACTTCGACACTTTAAAAAATATATACATAAAATTGCGGCCGTTCGGTGGGGCTTGACGTTCTTATACATCTGATAGCCAAAGGACACATTGTTATATTCGAGCAAAAACGGTGGAATTTAGAATGTTAAACAAAGTTACCTACAAAAAGCTTCCAAAACCTTTTCAAAGTAATCCCGTTTTACGGTATGCAATTTTTACCGTCACGGGAGCCCTTCCATCTGCCTCCATAAAATTCTGACTCCGCGGTGAACTAGCCGAGAATTCATTTGCGATATTTGCGAGTGTCAATGGAAAAATAAGTCGTGACCCACAGCATCGAACGAAAACTAGCGCAGTCGAAATACTGACGTGTATACATGTATATTTATAATACATAGCGTGGAACGAACATAAAGTCGAATTGGAAGCGAAAACCTTGCTCATTAATAATTCAAGCGATCCGTGAATAACACGAGAGCTCGTGACCCACTGCACCTCCGAGAGATCCAAACACCCTTGTATCCAACGTCCAAAACCGTAGCCCCGATCGAATTAACAATCATCCGTGTTGCGGAGCTCGTACATGAAGACTTCGGTTACTTAGTCTGTCAACCGGGGAAATAATCCGTCAGTGTAGAACCGAGCGAGAGGGAGTAATATTTTCGTAATTTTGATCAATCTCACATTCGGGTCAGTACAACGTGTTCGCGTCGGCGATCAATATTATTCCGTTCAATTTCATTTGCTCCTTCGATATCGGAGCATCCTCTTTGCGTTTCCATGTACATTTTTTCCCCACTGACGTCACTCGCCACGACCTCAATCGTATATTAAGGACTCAGACGATCGGAAAACGAGGGAAGCCTACATTCTCCATTATTTTGCCACGCTGTGTGTGTCTCGCGAATGCCGCGATGCATTTATCGATCCACGCGGTTATTTTCAGAGTTCGTCTCAGTTCACCCAGTTTCCAATGGGCATTGGGGCCTCCACTCGCGTGCAATTATTTCTCCAAACCCTTTTTGGCTCTGGATCAGTTTTTTAGAATTTTAAACTGTATAAATCAGCTAATTTCGTTGGGGTATTAAAATAAGGAAAATAACTAAAAATGGCTCGTGCCACCTACTGAACCTGCTCACTTGTTGGCAAATATTCGGAAGCGAGGCTCCCACTAGAATCAGACTACTTTTTGTTTGAATGGTTTAATATATATATACATTAAACCCAAACAAACAAAAAATAAGAAAAAAATTAACCATATTCTAGCGGGAGCCCCACTTCCGAATATTTACCCACTTTTTTCGGGATTTTTCTTTCTGCCAAATACTAGCATTTTTTGCTACGGTCTCGAAAAAAATCGATTACTCTGCATCGCCCTTGATTCTCACTTTTATGCTTAATTAATTATTCCGGGTACCGTTGATCGAAAATTTTCGGAGCAGCAAATATTTCGTAAATCGAAAGGTGCCGTTTGAAGCCCAGCGATCCCTCGCGTAGCTCCGGCATAATAAATTCAACCAAGTACCGCCGAATTTCTGAGTTAAATTCCTTCAAGCGCGATCTCACAAGAGCCATCACCTTATATACGCTGTTTTATAAGCTACGCGGTCGCGTGTGTTTCGCACCATGTCGCGAGTGCGAAAGAAGCGAGAAGACGAGTATTCTCTCTCTCTCTCTCTCTCTCTCTCTCTTTCTCTCTCTCTCTCTTTCTCTCCCGCTCCCCCTCTCTCTCTCGTTCTGGCTATTCGTGTGAGTCTGTATCTCTCGAATTGGTTGCGACAAAGAATCGTCGTCTGAAAACCAACGCCTCGCGCGTTCCTGAAGATCGTTGCGAGAGGACTTGCGAGTACGCGTGAAGGGAGCGAGACTGAGAGAGGTCTACCGTGTCTCTCTTTCTCTCTCTCTCTCTCACCCTCTCTCTCTCTCTCTTCCTCTTGTGTACACAAATACACGCACAGACATATACACACACATTTTTCTGGGGAGAGAGAAAAATTCTCGAAATGTCTTTGGCGGAACAATTTCTCTTCGACGTTTCTGCTCTTTCCCTCGCTCGCGGGACGTCGATCTTGGACGTGCGATAATTCTCGCGATCCTTCGGACGTCGCTGCCGTTTTCTGCCGCGCGCGCGATGCTTGAGGTGAAAATAAACAAAACGAGAATAAAAAAAAGAGGAAACGCAGAAATGGCGAAAAGACAGAGAGAGAGAGAGAGAGAGAGAGAGAGAGAGAGAGAGGGTGAGAGAGAGAGGGCGAGAGCGAGTGCTAGAGAGAGAAAAAAAGAGAGCAGCTGACAGATTGCTAGAGAAAGAGAGAGAAGATAGTGAGAGAGATGGATGAATTGATAGAGCAAGAGCTGGTGAAAGAGAGAGAGAGAGCGAGAGAGGGGAGCGAAAAAAAGGCGAGAGAGAGAAAAATGCAGCAGCACGGAATCTTTCCGTAGTTGCAGATTATATGGAGAAGCTTGTGCACGCCGCGATGTGCGGAACGTTCCCTCAGTCTCTCTCTCTCTCTCTTTGTCTCCGTCTCCGCGCTCGATCTGGGATCGTGCAGACGGTGGTGAGTGTCGGTGGGGTCCGTTCTGCGACCGCCTACGTCGAGACCACTTCTCTATTTGGCAGGGGACAACCCCACTCGTAGTACGCTTCGATTAGGCTTACTTACGAGCGATCTCTCGTTGCCGCTAAGGAGACGCCGGGTTTTCCGTATAGGTACGCGCTTTTCCGCTCACCTATCGCGCGGCGAGCTGTGCCAATCCCTGCCCTGTTGCTCACGATTACGTGCACACCGAGATAGTATTATGACCTCTTGGAATAAACGTACACGCGATATATTCGTATAAGTTGCAACGGGATATTCCACTAATGCCTGAAATCGATGAGTTTTCGTAAGTTCGCGCACTTCTGTCGATACGATAAAGAAGGCTCGGCTCTGCTAAGTTGATCTCGAAGAGAATATTGTGATAAGGATCAGAATATGAGGATGAGGATATGGGGTTGAGGATATGAGGATGAGGATGAGGATATGAGGATGAGGATATGAGGATGAGGATATGAGGATGAGGATATGAGGATGAGGATATGAGGATGAGGATGAGGATATGAGGATGAGGATATGAGGATGAGGATATGAGGATGAGGATATGAGGATGAGGATATGAGGATGAGGATATGAGGATGAGGATATGAGGATGAGGATATGAGGATGAGGATATGAGGATGAGGATATGAGGATGAGGATATGAGGATGAGGATATGAGGATGAGGATATGAGGATGAGGATATGAGGATGAGGATATGAGGATGAGGATATGAGGATGAGGATATGAGGATGAGGATATGAGGATGAGGATATGAGGATAAGGATATGAGGATGAGGATATGAGGATGAGGATATGAGGATGAGGATGAGGATATGAGGATAAGGATATGAGGATGAGGGTATGAGGATGAGAATATAAAGATGAGGATATGAGGATGAGGATATGAGGATGAGGATATAAGGATGAGGATATGAGGATGAGGATATGAGGATGAGGATATGAGGATGAGGATATGAGGATGAGGATATGAGGATGAGATTATGAGGATGAGGATGAGGATGAGGATATGAGGATGATGATATGAGGGTGAGGATGAGGGTGTAAGGATGAGTATACAAGGAAGAGGATATTTTCATAAGGGAAACGAGTTTTTTTATGCCGCCCTTTTTTAAATTGTAATTGAGGCTAATAGCTGGTGATCTTTTTCTGGTAATCAGTCGGAAAAATCTATACAGCTTCATGATTTTACTAATCATGTTTCTCGATGGTGACAAGGCTCGAAAAAGTGACCTACTTTTAAGTGCGGGCTTAAAAAATTCGGTATTATCCAGAAATTGTGCTTTTTCCATCATTCAATCGATACAAACAACGATGCGCTTGCATGAATTATTAATAGAAGCTGTGCAACGACGTGATATTACTAAATATTGCGGGGTCCAATATAATTTGTACTTTGACGTTACTATGAGTTGCGTTTATGGTTTCCAGAAACAAAAAAATGTATCAAAAGGTAGATAATTGTACATTTTTTTTTATTTTCAAGAGATATTAAAGTTTTTGAAGGAGCAATGAGGTATGTTAAAATCGAAAGAAGAATATTCGCAAGTATAATTTAGGAGAGCTAACTCAATAGAAAAAAAATATTTCGAACATGACACGATTTACATATATTAATTATTCTCTTTTGGCGAAATAAATATCAAATGAAATTAAGAATATTCTTCAAACAGAAAAAAAACTATATGTACGTTCGAAAATGCTGGAAGAATTTTTTCACTGAGTTAAAAAATGTGAATGTTGAAAAAAATGCATTTTTTTAGTTAACGTCCAATTCTATCAGTTAAACGCTAATTAGTGACGTTCTTGAATACGAGATCCACAAAAGAGAGTGGAATAAGAGGAAATTACCTATTTTCACGTTAATTCGATCGGGTAATTCCAGTCGAAAGTTCCAAGATGAGTCTTCTCAGCTCCAGTCCCTCGACAATTTATACCCCATTAACGTTCCGTGATTTTTTTTTCTTCGAGAGAGCCACAAATTAGCATAAGTATAGGTAAATTGGCCATGTGGAGAATCTAGTCCAGTTATTTTTACGCTAAGCTTTTCAAAGGCCTGTGTATACACCTCATTTGTCATTGAGTTCTAATGCCACGCTCATATTCAATGGATACGACGGAGCCTCATTTAAACGTGTGTATATACGCAGGTGATGAAAAAGAAAAAAAAAGAACAAACAAGAACAATCTTATCCCGAGCTCTTTGATTCTCTTTTGGATTCGCGCTTGGAAATCCATCTCTGTTTTGACAGACAGATGCGTGGGCAGCCCTCGTTTGGAGACGCAAACACGTATAGATGGATATGTATATTGAAATATAATGAATGTATGGGAATCCACGAGGGACTTTTGGTCGACAAGATACGGAGCTCTGCCCCGAGGGGTCCCTCATCGCGACTTCCTTTTCTCCCCTCGCTTCGCCTCTCCGTTAAAATCCCCACAGTTTATTGAGTATTCGTGTCTCCATACGTTGAGGGAGTAGTTTGAAGTGGCGTGCAAAAAAAAAACGGTGGTACTTTTGGGAATTTACCGGCTAGAAACTGCTCGCGCGATTCACTTTGTTTTTTGGTGTATCATCGGGACACGCATTGAGGAAGGTAACTGTAAATTTTGAAGACAACGTGTAAATAATTGGGCGAGTCGTTTGGCAGCGGTCGCTGATCGTGTACCTGTGAAAAAAAAATTCACGCCCACCCGATTCGACCGACCCAAAAAGTACGAAATTTATTCATCAATCATATCGCATCAGCCCGACTGTTTCTTCGATAACATTATTCGCCCGCGAAATATTGACAACGATGCGAATCTTCGTTGTACAAAGTTCGTGACAAAATATGCGCGAATTTTTTTGTTCCATTTGGTGAACATGATTTGAAAAGAGGCTGCGTCAGATGATAGCCAAATACGATGTGGATCGTGAATAAATGTTGGGAATGAGTAATGCATTGAATTTTCGACGATCCCACTACGGATCAGCGGAACAGCAATTAAAATAAAAAAAGGATCTACAGAGCCAGATCGCGTGCTCGTTTCCGTCCTTAGCGCGTGGACACACGCGCTACGAAAGGAAAAAAAGGCGCGCGCGTTCCTTTCGTAAATCGAGGGAATTTCATCGCGCCACCCGTCATTACTACCAAATAAATCGCCGTCGCGAAATCCTCGACGTACAGATTACCCAACCGATTGAACCGCTGCTTCTCGTTTTCTTTTGCCTGTCTCACGACGAGGGGAAGCCACGAGCAAAAAAAAAAAGAAAAAAGTGTCGCTCGTAATCTCGTCGCGGGTCCGCGGCCGGAATGAAGAAACGAGCGATCGACACTCGCTCCTCGATCCCCAGGGTTTGCACCGCCGAGTGGAATACTGAAACGAGATCGCGAATAAACCCAGAAAAGAGAAAGAATTCAGCTTGAATTAGAGTCATTCGATTGATTTTTCCATCGACCTGGCGAAGGAAAAAAAATGCTCCAACCATAAGAACAGCGCCCCCGATGATCCCGGGAAGATATTTTTTGTGAATAAACAAGTTTTAAAAAATGCAGAAGTTTATTCGTCGCAAAAGATTTTCCATCGCAAGTCCCTCGATTCATCGTCGAGTTCTCGTGTGTATCGAACGTGAATTCTCAATTTCCGCGAAACCCTTTAGCAACTTGAATGGAAGAGGAGAAGCAAAAAAAGACGAGAAATCAATGGCTCCTCTCTTTGCGAAGCGAGTACACGCCGAGAGTCGTTCGTCTGGTCGAGTTTCCTGACGTTTCTTTCATTTTTTGTTTTAATTTTTTTTCTTCCTTGCCTTCTCCCTCTTTCCCTCGCTTTCTGTCACTCTACCTCGAGCTCGCGGAGAGGAGAGTTGGGCCACACGTGTCGCGAGAACTTTTCTCGATGCACAGCTGGGGAGCTCGGCCGCAGTAGTATTAGTAGTAGTACCCGAAGCGCGTACCAGTCGATCGATCGAACGATAATTACCTCGCTCTCCGAATGGCGTTTTCTTAGTGACAATTAGAGAAAGACGAGAGTACCCGTAAGGAGAGACCCCGCGGGATACGTTCATGATCGAAACAAAACACGATCGAGATTCGCCAGTTACGACTATGAGTTAAAACCTATATATATATATATATATATATATATGCATATATATATATATATATATATATATATATATATATATATATATATATACACATGAATATTTGAATACAAATATTCACATTTGTCAAATTATATGTGCATATATCTCAAATGCGCCACTGATTTTGAACGCTTTGAAATAAATAAAAAAATAGAACGTGCCTTTAAAAAATAGAGTTGGTCTAATATACGTAATTAAAATATTTTATATTTAATCAAATTTTTATTCAATTTAATTTGATATATATATCCACAGTAATAGGATCATTTAATATTGTATAATATAATTTTCTGTATATGTATATACATATAAATAATATTTGCATTTTATAAATAATTTGTTTAATAAATTTTATTGTATTTTGTATGTATACATTTATTATCTATGGCAATATTCATATTTTATCATATCATTTTATTTATATATATGTATATATATATATATATATATATGAGATTAAATTTAATATAAATAAATTGAAGAGTATATATCTGTTCAATTCCATTTTTTTGTCGGTGCCTTGTGTCCAAAGCGTCGAAAATCTGTAGCGTTTTTTTCTCTCATTTGCGAACTAGCTCGATCACTGGTCGCGTTGAGAGGAGCAGCCGGGGAACTGCGCGAGCGATAAGCAACAGGTTGCGTATGTATAAGGCTACGGGGAATGGGTACAGACGCCTTCTGGATTTCCCGGGTGCCCCGAGTCCGGGAAACATTACCACGAGGAGCAGTACGTCCCGCGTTTGTGTCGATATGTATATACGTATAGGTACAAGTGTATGCAGAAGCTTCCTGTGAGTGGATACTCTTCCTCCTCCGTTTCGCTACCGAGAGATCGATCTGCAGAAGTCAGAAGAGGAGGAAATAATAAGGTTGAGCAGACTTCCTTCTCTCTCTCTCTCTCTCTCTCTCTCTCTCTCCCTCTCTCTCTCTCTCACTCTTTGTAAATGTATACATATCCTTTACATGCTACATAGGAATATATCTAGTTTATCACTAAGTTTACAAAATACATATGTATATGAAAAAAATAATATGTTTATTTGTAAACAACAAATAATATATAAGAAATAAATAATATATTTATACATCTATTTGACTTATTTCTAACCTAGAATATATACATGTGTGTGTGTGGATATACGTATGTACTTGTAGAATACACGTACGTTGGTTGTACAAGTGAAGGGTGGATTTATTCGTTTGCGATTTACAATGCTTTATGGTGTCGGTCTCGCTGCTCCAACAAATAATTGCCAATTAAACGTCCCGACGATCGATCCTCTCCGGCTCAAATACTCGTTTCCAATTGCGAAAGGTAGAAGCTTAGAGCTATGTGATCACGCGCGCGCCCGCTCGTCTCCGCCTTTTGCCTCGATTACGCCGTACGTATACCACACGGCTCCACGCATTCACGAGTTTACACATAGCGTATATATACATACACACCTACCCATATATATATATATATATATATATATATATATATATATATATATATATATATATATATATATATATATATATATATATATATATATATATATATTAGTACCACGTGTAGGCTAGGTTTACTGGGACTCGTGGACACTCGTTAAGTCTCGAACTATTTAGATCGATTCCTCAGTCTTCCGTGCTGTTGGAAGTACGCATTCATGTACACACGAGCAAATATATATATATATATATATATACACACACATACACATATGTATATGGGTATATTGCACATATGACCAGGCACATGTGTGTAAATAACAATATGTATGGCATTATATATATCGCGCGTTCAGCGAACGTGACTCTTCGGCCTTCGATATACACACATAAAGCTCTGTGTCGAACGCGACTGAACGATTGATTCCATTCAATCTGTTGATTCTAATAATGACGATACCACGACAATGTATTATATATAGCTTATATATATATATATATATGCGCTCACATAAAACCATCTGAAAGAGTGCTCCCTGTCTCATTTTCTCGTCGCCTCTCAGGTCTAGCGAGACGCGGCCCCCCTGTACAGAGGAACTTATCGAGCACTTATAAAGAAGGAGAATGTTGTCTTAGCTTTTGATTTTTCTTTGAAAAATTAATTTTCGAGCAACGGTTATTATACTTTTTTGGGGTAAGGTTCCGAACCCCACATCCTCCGATCGAGCTGAAATTTTGCAAAGACCTCCCTTTTAACATTTCA
>OY723395.1:33097052-33184552 GCA_963210295.1 Ophion ellenae
AAATTTGGAGCCGATTAGGGCTGGAGCCCCACTTGTAAATATTTATCGCAAGTACTAATAATTAACCCTAGAATGGTAACCGTATTTTTTTTACCTATTATGGTAACCTGGGGTGATCAACCACGCCAATTTTGAAACATGCATATCTCCGGTAAAGTTTCACGAAAAGGGTTCAACTTGGGCTCGTTCTTCTCGTTTTTTAATGCAGAATCACGTAGGCCTACGGCGATTTCGCGTGAAGTAGGAAAAGTTAGTAAAAAATTAGGTAAAACGGTGAAAAACATGAAAGATTCGTAAAGGGCGCCAGATTTAAACTCGCCTGGGGTGGTTTTTCACCCCAGGTTACCGTTCTACGGTTAATATAATAAGAACGGTTTGTCAGAAATTTTCAAGGTTATCACGTGACTTTTTAATAATTCGTTAATCGTCTAATGGGGCAAGATGAATACAAGGTATCGCAAACCCGGAATATTTTACAACGTACCACTTTATGCGTAAGAAGAGTGAAATGGAACTAGTAAAGCATTTGGTTCCTCTTTAACCGGTGTTTCTACTAGGGGAAAAAAAAGAACTTACAAATGATCAAAATGAAATGGAAACAAGATTATTCGGGCTAATCCTACAGAACTTAGACGATTGGCTTATCAAATTGATGGTATTGAGAATGAAACCACTTTTATATGCGAAGGATGCCAATAATTCGTGTCCCATCATTATCCCAGCGCTGTTTCATCGTGCCCCACATACGGGGTAAGATGGGAAAAATAAAGGTTTAATTAAAAATATATATTGCATGGTACGAATCAGAAAGACTGATTTTTTTGCTCCCAAAAGTAAAAGATTCATAAATGTTAATTAGTTCAAAAAATAATTAGAGTTGACTGACTCATATATGTATGGTTTGTTTGAACATGAACGTTACCATCTTGCCCCGACTTCCCATACTTGTTGAGTTTGACGTTGCTTGTTGCTTATTTAACTGCTGATGTTTCATTTTCAGAGAATAATTGGGCACTGGGGGATGGCTGAGTCATTTTGTTCTTGGAAAATAAATGTGGAATTTATTCTTTTGTTTTTCACGTGAGATTTTATCTTTCCGGGGAATATTGGATCAATAAACTAATGTTGAATGTTGAAAAAATAAATACGTTTCTTGGGAAATGTTTTGTATAAATAAATATTATATAGGAATAAATTGAGAGTTAAAAATATTCGCCTCAATTCTAACCATTTGCGGGTAACAAATAATCGAGATTTTTATTATCCTTCATTTTTACTGGAATTATTTTTCACTATTATTCTTGCAAATAATTTTTTAAAATGTTTAATCTATGATCTTTTTGATAATTCTGATCTAACATCGAACGTGTAGTGGAAAATAAAATTGTTTTTTTTTTCTTTTGATAATTCTATCACCTAAATTCCATCGCCTAAATTCTAATAATTGGCGGGTAAAAAATAATTTAGATTTTTTTATCCTTCATTTTTACTCGAATTATTTTTCAATAATATTCTTGCAAATAATTGTTTTAAATTGTTTAATTTATGATCGTTTTGATAATCCTGATCTAACAACGAAAGCGCAGTGGAAAATAAAATTGTTTATTTTTCTTTTCGACATGAAGTAAAGCGTGTTCGAATGAAATAGCTTTTTGAATTTTTTAAATCGCGTTTATAATATGAAAGAATTGATAATTCTCCGTAAGAACCTATATCCAATTCTCTAGGTTTCAATATTTTTCGAAAATAGCTTCGAAATTTACTCTTGATAGGAAGCCAGCTGAAAAAATCAGTACCGTCCACAATTAATCGATGAAACACTCGAGCCTTCCCGATCGCCCTGCAATTGCATCGGAGTCAGGAAGAGGTTGTTTTTTGTTGCGCCGATCGGTAAACACGAAGGGCCTGTCGGAAAGGGTGTCCCGAAGTTTTAACTGCCGCTTCGTCGGTGGTGCATCTCGGATATGATACTGACGAGAGACGAGCCCGTATAAATCGGCTAGAACGAGACGTGTATCTACGGGCACACACGCACACATCGATTGCTCCGACTTGGAGCTCTGTAATATAACGCGAGTGCGTAGGCGTTAGCCATTGTTCGACAGGGTATAAAAGCCAAAGGCAGGCGAGAAGACGATCGCGTAGTGTTCCTTCCCAAGCCGTAAATCGGCACGAAATTGTCCCGCGAAATGACGAAAGCGGATGTGTCAAGCATTCTCATCAATGAGTAGAAACATCAACGAAGAAATTAGGGAAAAAAACGGAAAAGTACTAGCCCTATTTAATTACAACTCAATTAATTTATAAAATGTTTGAGAAATATTGCGTCTTGAAGAAACGTTGCACGCTCACGTTAAAAAAATTTAATTGTAGACAGATTTTTCAATATTTTATTAAAATCTTTGATACATTATCTAGAAAATGTACCAAAGAGTGCTTAGTAAACATTTTAAGTCGATTCGATAACAATGCGAAATCGCAGAGTTTTTAACATCAAGGTATATAAAAAACTTAAAATAGTTTAAAAAATAATTTTGTGCGATTTTTCTGCTTTGGGAAAAGAGGATTTTCACTTCCAGTTACTAATTTTTTGTCAACAACAAAACAAACCGTAGTTTGCTATCTAGTGTCATTTCGACTCAAAATTAATTAGAAATTATTCTTAACATTATAGATTAAAGGTTTAAAAAAAACCATTTTGTCAACCCAATTAGGTGTTACTTTTTTAGAAACTCCGTTGTTTTTTTTTCTCGAAACAATTAATTCCACATTGGCCGCTGTGAATAAATTTGAAGAAATGTGGTAACTGCAGTTTTCACGAATTATTATTAACCCCAAGCGAATATATATATAAATATCAAGAAAGGTTAATTATTTCTCAACTCTTCCGCACCGAACATTCTCAAGTACATTCATAATTATAACGATAAAAAGTGGAAAAAATCCAACTATCGTTCACATCCCCAGCCCGTCTGCCTCGCGTCGACGTTCTCTCGCACATCGTTGCTTCTCTTTGCCTCATTCGTTTTTTCTCTCTCATTCATCTCCAATATTTACCTCGGTCCATTCTTATTCCCTTCTCGGAGTAATCGGAGCTCGAAGTGGTTTTTAATCTGAAGCCCCGGTGGGCCGGAGCAGTGCTCCCTTCTTCGGTTGTTGTTGTTATTGTTGTTGGCTCCGATGCACTTCTGTGATGCGTTTCGGGACGAGCGATCGACACACGGCGTATGAGCTTCGGCGTAGAGTCCCGACCCCCGCGTGACCTCACGGAAGAGCTGCTCATTACCGGACACGAAATCAATTTCAATTTCGCCACCCGCCTATATCAAGAACCTTTATCTCTCGCTCGCTCTCTTCTTCAGCCTCTCTACCTTTTGAGCCCTCCGTCTCCGGGCAAGGGTCAAGTCTCCCTCGTCCTCGCTCAAATCTCCGAATCTTTAGCTTTTTCCTGAAACATATATATTTTTTTCTTTATGTAAATAAAAGTAGGCATGTTTATATAAACGTTATTTCACGGACCGTCCTGTCCCCAAAATTAACGATTTATTTCAATAAAAATGAAGGACCTTTTTCGGTCAGGTTTCCTGATAGAGCCAACGGGTTCAAAATATCATGTCTTCTTATGTATGTGTGTGTGTGTGTGTGTGGATGAGGCGCAGGGACGGTACACAAGATAGGGCGCTCCTGGTCGAGGTTGATTGAGGTTGGTGGGTGGCCCCCACGGTGTGCAGGTAATGCCCTCTAATCACAGCCACAGCCATTGACCATTACGCTTAAATGCGATTTTGAGCGATTCCCGCGCTGCGCCGCAGCAAACGCAATTTCCCGCTCTTCGCCCCCCCCCCCTCCCCAAGCGTCTGTTGTGTTCAACCCTCTCTCTCACGCCCACCCACAATTTCTGTAGCTTCTCTCTCTCACTCTCTCGAGGTACGGTATACTTCTTCGATGCATCTGGCTCTTGGTCGCTCGCTTTATCCCGAGGCGCACGAGTCACGGACGATTTGCTGAAAATGCACCTTACGAGAATAGACAGACGTAAAGGTAAAATCCAAGATCCGCAGAGTCTGGAATTTACGATGGACCTTAAGGATTTTTGTGAGTCCTCTCTCTCTCTCTCTCTCTCTCTCTCTATGTATATATAAACATATATGCAGCCGTCTCTATTTGTCTTTCGTCACGTTGTGCATATCCGTATTCGAATTAGGACGAAATTTGCATCCAGCTATCGAATTATTACTCACTCATAAACCAAGCAGTAAAGATAAAACGTATGCAAAGTCCATGATTTTTAAAAAATTTTATTTTATTTTTTACATAAATCCAAATCGCTCTTGGATTTAATGGAACGTCCTAATGACAGGGTAAGAAATGAGATATTTGATATTTCAGCTCTTACTATTATTCATTTTATTGTTCCGAGGATTTACATACGGACGTATTAAAAAAATTTGCAAAATTACGAGATTCGTTTGCACAGAAACGTACATGCTTGCCGCGTTACTCACGGCAAGGAGAATTATTTTGTCGGGGGCCTTACGGATAAGAGTTTGCCTTACTGACGTTTCTTCACGCTTTGTGCACAAACGGCGAGGAGGCGAATGGAACGTTCGTCTTTACAGCCGCCCCCCTGCCCCGCCATTCTCCATACGATTTCCCCCGGTCTCTTTCGGCTGCACTCACCAAGAGGTTTTCTTCCTCTTGCTCGCTTACTTCTCTTTTTACTGCCTATTCGCCTATCTCTTCTCGTCGTTATGTAGTGCAGGCAGGCAGGTATAGGTTAGTGCCAGTGCGCCGGGACTGACGCTGCACCCTTGCACTCCTCGTTGCAAGTGCATCAGCTCTTCTTCCTCTTTGTCCCGAGAGAGAGAAAGAGGGAGAGAGAGAGAGAGAGAGAGAGAGAGAGAGATGTGAGAGCAAGTGAGTATAAAAGAGCTTGAATCGCGGGTGTTAGCGATGGAATGTAAATACGCCGCGACCAATAGGTTTTATGGTTATTGCACCCGAGATGCACATCGTGCAATCCTTTATATATATATATATATTCATGCGTGTCTACGTATATTTGCGAACTCGATGCACACAATATATATATACGAAAAATGATATTGAAGACATTGGACTTCAAGGACCGTATCCAAAACAGCCAAATGAGCCACAAGCCACAAGCCTTACATAGAGAAAATGGGTTTAAAATGAATTTAACTCGCATATAAACGCGCGCGTGTGTGTGTGAGTGTGGGTGTGTGGGTGTGTGTGTGTATGTGAAAAATAGCATTAACATAAAAGGTAAACTAGTTTGTACCTCATTTTGGGAAAGTTTCCAAAAATCATACTTACCATGAAAACTCGAAATGATACCCTGTATATATGCGTGCCTTCCTGTACTTGCGACCCTGGTAAACACCTTTCGAATCTTCGCGAAGCTACATCGCCAATGGCATTATGTTTCATACGGGACTCGAACCGGCTAGCGTACTCTAACGCAAAGGGTCGAGGGGGGAAGAATCTATTCTCCATCATCTCACAAAAATGTTCTATTTCCTGCTCAAACAAAGCCGGGCGATGCACATTAAATCTCACCGTTTCTTCGCCTTCGTCACACCAGCCTCTCTTCATTCGATTACACGTCCACCTCCGTTAGGATCGATGAAATTAACGAGAAATAGAGCGCGCGCGCGGTTGCGCTATTTTTTACTCGTTGCTCTTTTTTCTTGCTTGTTCAATATATTTGTGGCAATTACGATCGAATGAGGAAGAAAGTTAGCGTGATTTGTTAGTGCCATTACCACGACTTAACGATTGGTGAACGGGAAGATTTGCTCGGGTTGTTGATTGCGTTTTCATCGAGGCGAGAGACCGGAGGTACTTTACACGTATCGCAGATTTCAATTTGCGGATTCGTACCTGCGTGTTTCCAGGGGAAATATAAAGTACAGGCTCGAGTTTTTGTTCTTGTTCTTGAGGGTGATCGCACACTGCGGTAGTGCGAGTCGGACGGATCAGTGAAGTCTGATTATGCCTGTGATTCGAAACGAATCGGCATTATGTCAGGTCGAGAAATGAGCTCCGTCTTACCTTGTTTTTTGAGACTTGTTTCGATCTGCTTGTTCAATATGCGAATTATTGGATACATTGTATTTGGGTATTATATGCTTTTCGGAAACACTTTAAAAGATTTTTTCGTATTTTCTTCATATGGTTCAAAATAATCGAATATTATTTTGTATTCGGCTACTTGCTTTTTTAATTCGAATAATCCGTAGCTTGGCGTCGGGATCAAATTGAAATATTGGCAGGTTTTGGTAGGTAGATGCTAAGACGAAAAATACGGATTTGGATCCGTAAGAACTGAATCCGGTCTTTCGAAGGGGAATATGAACGATTATTTGGGGTGTAAAATTTATATTTTCTAAAACTTATCAAATTCTAAAATATAAGGATTTTTAATATTCTAGAATATACAAATATTATTTTCTAAGATATACAATATCTAAAATACGTAAAATAAATATACGAAGATAAACAAAATGAATGTACAATGTGTAAATAAAATATAAAATATCTAAAGTATCCGAAAAGTCTGAAACCATACTTTAAATTTTGTTGTTATGTCCGAATCTATTTTTGTTGCGGAGATGAATGATTGCTTGAATTCTAAAGCTAATACAATTTTCCAAAATGTGTAAAATTCTAAAATATAACAAAAAATTAAAATATTCTAAAATATACAAAACAGGATGTTTTTTTCGAAAATATACAATATATGCATAAAATAAATGCACAGAAATGAAAAAGTAAATGTTGAATGTCTAAACAAAAACATAAAACATCTAAAATATAAAAAGTCCGAACCATTTTTCCATTGTACCTTCATTTTGCCCACAGACTTCGAACAAACTTAAATTCAAAGTATCAATCAAAATTCCATACCTTCATTAAATCACATTACACAATTGTCTAAAATATATCAAATAAATATTCAATATCTAAATTAAAAAATACACGAAAATAAAATAAATACACAATACCTAAACGCAATATAAAATGTGTAAAATATCCCTAAACTCTAAACCATTCTTCATCATGTTTCCATTATACCCTCGAACAGTTAAAAAAAAGATCTCCAATAAATTAGAGATCTTTTTTTTTAACGGTTGTGTAAGCTGCACTGTCTGTAAGCATAAATGCTTACGGACTTAAAACAAACTTAAATTCAAAGTATCAATTAAAATCCCACACCACCATTGTTTCAATCTCCACTCTCAAAAAATATCCCGCCAACAATTTCCCATATCCCGCGACTCCTTTCGACCAACGTAACGTTTCTTGTCCCACGAATTGTTTGCATAACATTCCAACCCAGGGGGAACAATGAGGGTCGGCTTTATTTAATCGCATTCGCTGCTTCCACCAACGCACTCGGGCGTGACTTTCTTCATTCTTGCGAACACGTGTACGCGATTGTGCGCGCGCACATACGTATACTTTTTAAATGTACGAGCACTCGAGCGCGCTTTGATTTCGCGCGTGTCTGACGTCAGCCAGAGGCGCACGAGACACACACTCTATGCAAATACTCGCACGTCTGCGCTGTTAAGACCGCGCGCGCGCGGGAAGGGCGAGCGGAGGAAGCTGAGCGCGGAGTAGTAGTCGGGGGAAGGGATAACCGCGCATAGTCGGCGCAGTCGTCGGTTTGCCGGCGAGGCGGGCAGAGGGGACGTGAGGCACGTCTCGGCACGGCCTTGTAAGGCCACTTGCCTTCCAGGCACAATTCTGCGCGAGCCTTCGATGCTGTTCTATCAAGCGTTTGCCAGTAGCCAGTTCATACGCTTGTATACGACTATACGTACGTAACAATGCATTTAGTTTTTCGATAATCTTAAATAGATGAATATACACACACACACACACACACACACATTTTTTGGCCACTCTTGCCCTGCTGGGCTTTAGAATATTCTACATTTTCATTATATATATATATATATATATATATATATATATATATATATATATATATATATATATATATATATATATTTATTTATTTTTTCATATTTGTATATATTCATATAAATATACAATACCGGTCAAATTTTTCGATCACTCTGGATTATTGAAAAATGTTCGATTACTGAATAATTGCAGAATTATATTAGAATATCATGGTTCATTCTATATAGAGCTATAATAATATCTTCGTGAAATAAAAAATAACATGAATTATAAAATTCGAATATAATTTTGAAATTATCCAAAGTAATCGAAAACCTTTGACCGGTACTGTATATACTCGCACGGATATTATATTCGGTCATGTATATATAATTCATTTATGCAATTACCAATGCCAAAATACCAAACAAATAGGGCAGGCAATTTATCATCGAACCCACTAATAAAAATTGATGGCCAAAAAATGGTCACATCAACTTTTATTGCACGAGTTTGTTTTATTTACCATTACTTCTTTACGATTGAGAACAAATATGACAACATTGCCGAAGAAAAGTATATTCCTACGGGAATTAGAGTGATGCTTTTTGTTGGACAATTATTGACATTATATGAAGTTGATCTTTTGGTCGAGATGATTTGTAGCGTGCTGTATCGTTGGCCGTCGCGTGTTCAAATTCGGCGACCGGCCGAGGGCGCTACTATGTTTATGTTCGATTTTTCTGCCCCTGTCTCTCTTACTCTGATTCTTTGATCGGTAGGAAAGCGATGATGCCTCCGTTGTTCGGTGTACAATATAAAGGGTGTCTCAAAGTGACCTGACATTTTTAATTGCGCGCCATTTTTTTGTGGCGAACACGGCGTACTAATCTTTGACAACTGGTATCAGGGAGTATTGAGGTTTACTCATGGAGAATTACTGTTACTGCATAGTTATTACAGGCGTGTTTCATGGTCGTGTTATCTCGCACCGCGGCGATGTGTATTGGCCACCAAGATCGTGCGATTTGTCGCCATTGGACGTCTTTCTTTGGGGTTTTTCCATTTACCATTCCGGAGCTCAAGGAAGCAATTGAATCCGCCATTAATGAAATTAGTCCGCAATTATGCCAAAATGTTATTGAAAATTTTGTCAGAAGAGTGAGCATTTGCAAACAGGGACGAGGCGGCTATTTATCGAATATCGTGTTCCACACATAATCTCCATGTTTTTACCGCATATTAAAATAAAAATGTTTGTACTTTTCAAATAAATAATACGTTTTATTAATAAATAAAAATGTCAGGTCATTTTGAGACACCCCATATAACATTTTCGACTGTATTACTATTAGCTGTACAGATAAGTAAAAATTTCACACACACACACAGGAATGTTACCACGTTAGTCAGCCAATTATATACATAGTTGAATAGTTTATTGTTTAGCGAAATCTATTTTTCTATTCTTATCATAATTCATAAAACATTCGATATATATATATATATATATATATATATATATATATTATATGCACACACAGATGACACAGTATGCATGTATGTATTCATCTATGTATTTTAACCTACAGTTGAAAATAAAAACAATAAAAAACATTAATTTAGCTATACACATATATGCACACATACGAAATACGTACTTATTGAGGAAACAATAAACATGGAATGCTTTGATATTTAATATTTTTATTCGTTACTTAATTTTTCATAATAATTTAATAATATAATATTATATATTATATAATGTTAATATAAATAATATTGATAATGACATCAAATGTACTTCTGTGTAAACGCCCCTGAGGGTTATACCTGGAATGAATACTACTACTACTAATATAAATAATAACTTGATATTTTTATTCATTACGTTTTTTTCATATTTTATTTCTTAGTTTTTATCATTACTCAAAGCCTTTTTTTTGCAAATTGAGCCCGTAAATTTCTATTAAATAAACGTAGAAACGTTCGAGCGATTTGTATAGCCTAAATAGGATAAATAAACTGTCATTCGGAAGAATAATTAATTTGCGTTGCATCCGAAACATGCACACCTGAACGTCATTTTTTTTCTCGTTGTTGCTAAAGATTCGTTTTACTCTTGCATTTCATTTTTCATGGTGTTGGAAACATCAATGGGCGTATACGCGTACGTAAATATAGGGTAAATAGGGATCAGATTGGAATGGAGATAGAAGGCAGTTAAATTATCGGGATTCGATGATCCGGGCTTGCACTTAAACGAGAATGCAAAAGAGAATCGCCTCGGAGATATCTCTATCTCACTTTGTGTCTCCTTTTGCTCCTCTCTCTCTCTCTCTCTCTCTCTCTCTCTCCCTCTCTCTCTCTCCCGCTCTCTCTCACTCACTCACGAAAACGAGAATCCCGAGTCTCCGAGATTACGCGGTGAGCTTCGAAAACTCCTCGGCAAAATCTTGATTCGAGTTCGGAGCTGTCGCTGGATACTAGATAATTTCCCCGTCGATCCGCAGGGTACGTAACATACGAATCCATGTATAACGACGATTATTGATTTCCATTTCTTGTTTCTTCATTGCTCTCCTGGAGAATTGCGATCTCGCGCAATTACGCGCGGTCGCGAGGCGACGAGGCAAAGCCAGAGCCGTTTATTACGAGTCGAGGAAGAGAGAGAGAGAGAGAGAGAGCGAGAGCTCCGAGGCCGCAATCGCGAGCCATTGCTATTGCCCTCGTCGAGATGATTCAACGTCAAAATGGCGTATTTTATGTGCGCGTTAACGACCCCGTCGAGCCCTTTTTCCATTGGCTAACCTGTGTACAAACCGCTATTGAATTTTATTTTACATAAACACAATTGAATATATGGGCTGTTCCAATTTCGAATTTTCACGCAAATTCTTCCCGAACGCAGCACAGTCTGGAAAGAAAATATATCTGAGTGGAAAGTTTCGAGCGGGACACCCGGTATATTTGTCGAACGTCGAGAGAGAGAATCGTAACGAGAAGATTTTATGGAACACTACATGCATTTCCGGTTTTAGAGACTTTTCGATCTTACCGTCACGATTACGACATTTGAATACGCGCGGTATAATTCTTGACAAGCGAGATGCTCGAATCGTTCTAATACTCGGGGTGACTGCATTTTCCCCGGAAAGAAAGGCAGAATAAATAGTTCAACTCTTCATCGTGCGATTATATTTTTTCTTCGTAATTTTTTCATGGGCTCGAAATCCTGTTGGATCGAAATCTTATTTGCTTCTTTTGGACTCCATTTCGTCTTCTCCTAGCAATTTCGTCGGACCGACAAATTTCCGAACCTGCGTATACTTTCAACACATTGTTTTATTTCGTACTTAAGGATATTTTTATGTTCCTTGTGAAGACTCGAAATTGTTTAATTTGAAAGAAAGATTTGCATTTGCTCGATTTTGTCACACCGTTAACCCCCCCCCCCCCCCCAAATAGTGACAATGTTCACAGAGTCAATTCACTTGGAATTATTTGACGAATTTACGACCTCTCGCGAGCGCCGCACCTCCTCGTTTCGTCATCCTCCGTCTTACAGTTTAGTCACCATTTTTCTTTTTGAATTTCTTTTCTCTACCGATATTCAATTCGCGGGAGAACGTTTTTATGAACCCTCGACGAAGAGCGACGACCGTTCGCTATTTTTTACGATCATGATGGTTCTTTTTTTTCTCTTCTTTTATCAATTTCTTTACTCCGTGTTTGATATAAGACTAATAAATATCGTGGCGTCTCCACGTATTGGTCGTATTTAAAATCTATGACATATTTCATAGCGCCAGGCTCTCAATATAAAGCGGACCCCCCGATCGCCGCCGTCGTTCCATCGCGAAATCAGTGTCGTTACAAGTCTTGCGAACGACCATTAAAGTACAAATAAATAACGCGGTGTTTTATTTATTCTCGTCGAAAAAATATCTATTGGAAAAAGTTGAGGTTGCTGATATTCATATGTGAGCGTGTATATGGGCGTATGTATAATAATAATAAAAGTAATCATCATGTATTATGAATATATTAATATGAATATATATATATATATAATATGTTAATAATAAATATATTAATGAATAAATTGAATGTTTTTCATGCTGCTAATTTATAGTAGTCATGACAATAATAATAATAATAATAATAATAATAATAATAATTTTTGCTATAAATCTAACCACATGAAAAACACTTAATTTTCTTATAAAAATATGTAAAAAAACAACGAACATGTGTGTGTGTATGCATAGAAACCTCATTAATCAATTTTGTATTTCCGTTTTGGGAAAGCTTCTTTTATTAATTACTTTTCTTCCCTTTATTTATTGTTTTTTTTCATCTTGCTTCGTTCATTCGATGAAGATTGATAATTGTACAATGTGGAACAGTCCCTGGCGCACCCGCGCGCGCAAGGGTATTTTTTTTGCGGGCATGTAGTGTACACTGCGAAAAGTGAAGAAATGAAAAAAGAGGGAAAGAATGCGACAAAAAAGAAGTATTGGTAATGATGAATTTAACGATTGGTCGGTGCGTACAGACTGCGTATGTGTGTGTGTGTGCCTCCGTTTACGAGGCCAATCCACCCTTATTACAACGCGCGGACGGACGGAGTATGCGGCCGGTTTGCAAATCGCCGTGGGAGACACTCGGTCGTCTAGCGGGTGATGAAGACAGAGGAAGGAGAGTAAAGACGGCTTGTGATCGCAGAACTCAAGAGAGAGAGAGAGAGAGGGAGAGAGAGAGAGAGAGAGAGAGAGAGGGGGGGGAGGACGTCCCAAAAGACCGGGAAAAGAGAACACGTCGAGTACGTACACCATTACGTCATTAGGGCGTCCAATAAACTTCTTTTACTACTTCCTCAAGGTGGACCTCGGCACACGGGCATCATTGAGGGTCAAACAAGGAAAAAATTGTGGCGGAGCAAGGAGGCTGCGAAGAGGAACAATATGGGGCGGAGGGTAACATATTACGCACGGTGAGGAAAGGAGGAAAGAAGCGCCAAAACGGATGAGAGGACGAGAGAGAGAAAATGCAAATTTGGGATGGAGAGAGGAGATAAAAATAGACAGGACGAGACACTCGGAGGGAAAAGGCAGGATTTCTCTTGTGTTGCAGTCATATTCACCGTTACTCTTCCACCTTGTTCCTTCGTCTCTCTTTGCCGAGTCTTTTTCTTCTCATCTCTCATTCGTCGTATTCCCTCAACCGATATTGTATATATATCGAGAGAGAGAGAGAGAGAGAGAGAGAGAGAGAGAGAGAGAGAGAGAGAGAGAAAAGAGAGATTCCTGCTCGAAGAGAAATCTCGGAAGTTTCGTGCCAGAGGTACGAGATCGAAATAAAAAAAATAAACCGGCGAAGAAGGAGATGGGGAAAAAGTGTACTGGCCCCCGCGGGAGGTCGTAAACGTCTCTCGACAAAGTAATAAAATAAAAGTAAAATTTGTTGCGCGAAAGACATAAGTTTTTATCGATGCACTTCTTCGACGTGTTTGATTCTATGATCGGACCGCCACAAAAGTACACTTTATTGCGTGGATCGTTTTTTCTTTTCTTCTTACGTCATCCTTCTTCTCTCGTCTCTCCTCATTTTTGCCCAATCTTTCGTAATCGAAATCAATAATTGACGTTCTCGAGTCGCTTAACGACTGTCAGCAATTACGCAAAAAGCTCCGAGTGCCGCAAACTCGCGTAATATTATCCTCGAACGGCTCAAATGCAATGGTGAATGGTTTTTTTTTGGGTTGTTCCCGCGTCGTAAATTTGCTGCATTTTTAGTGTGGCCAGGGGGCTAAAGGGTCGTCGCGGCTGCGCGATGAACCGATGCATTGACAATCGGACAATGCTCGCTTGGTCCTGTTGGATTCAATTACACTCCCGAATGTATTGATTTCGTTCTACTCAACCAAGCGATTTTGCCCTATCGTTTTAATTGTCAACTGCGATTTTTTGTTCCATTCCGATTTCATCGTGTTGTTGAGGGTTGAACCTTTCGCTGATGACTGTTGAAGGACACTCCTCTGTTGAGCCTAGTTACGTTTAATAAAAGTTCCAGTACAGAATTTTGGTCAATTCTGCTACATTTTATTCGTGAAAAGAAAATTGTAAAATTAAAGTCTAGACAATTTGAGACTTGTTTTTTTTTTTACAGAATTTCGAATTTAGACGGAATTTTATTGTCAATGCAGCAAAACTGCAGCTAAATGCACGATTTTCCTTTAAAAACTGTGTACTTAATGCTGAGATTTTACTTATTTATTTCGAAAACGATGTAGTGAAACTAATATAAACTTCAGAGCTGAACTTTGAACTTGAAGTGGGTCAGTTCCTTGAGCTGATAAAATTCCGATTTCTCTTATTCCACAGTCAAAATAAAATAACATTAATTTGCATCTTGTACCGCCGCAAAATATGAAATTCCTCTTGAAACAAGAGAGCGAGAATCCTTACTGATTTTTAAAATGTCGGAAGTACGGTGCATCGGCGAATGAGGATTTAATACACTTCATACGAATTGGCCCGCGGAATCATCTGCAGAATGAACGCGGGGACGTGAAATTTTGTCAATCTCAACTGAGGACCGTCGTGTGGTACTATGTTTCTCGATACAAATCCTTGCCGCTCCAAAAGGTTTGAGGCCTTTGAGCGAGAGAAAAAGAGAGGGAGAGAGAGAGAGAGAGAGAGAGAGAGAGAGAGAGAGAGAGAGAGAGAGAGAGAGAGAGATTGATTATTTATTATATGCCTTGGTATAATCTTTAGGCAACTAGGTACAAGTAAAGTAAAAATACACGAATAAAGTATATAAAACTATTTTTTTTAAACACCACTTAGAGTGGTAAAAACAACAAAAATGACAAATAAAGTACACAAAGATGACTCGCATCTAAAAGAAACACTAACATTGCAATCATAAATGGCATGGCTTACTACGTAATAATATAATCAAAAATAAAAATTGAAATAAAAGATATAAGCGGAGAAGCGATACAATGCAAACAAAAATATATAAAAGCAAAAATAACATAACAAAAAATCACGCAATGTGAAAACATAAGTAGAATAAAATAAAATAAAATAATTAATCAGAGAGTGAGAGAGAAAGAGAGCGAGAGAGCTTGTCGTTCGTAAAAGTACAGGCGGAAAAAGTATAGTCCACTCGTTCCCGTATGATGGCGTGACATGGCGCACGTGCGTGTGTGGTCCAAAGATTTTTGAGTATCTCCGAGCTCGCCGGGTCAAGCGGTGTCTGTGCTATTGACCCTTTTACACGCGCAGGTGGAGCTCGGTCAGACCTCATCGAACAGGTAGATACACCGAGCGCGGCCCACGTGTTTCAAGAGACGCGACAGTGCCGTAACGCCGAGTAATTAAAAAGATATAAACACACGCATACACAGATATATATGCATATGGGGAAAAAAAATCCTTCTCAACCCGTTATAACTATGTAGTGCTACTTATCAGGACGTCTGGCTTCATAGTCACGTTTTTCAAAATACACGTTGCGTGTAAGATAGTCCCGTTTCTCCAGGACAATATTTTTGGACCTGAGAAGGGAGAGCGAGAGCAAAAAATGAAAAATTATAAGGAGAAAGAAAAATTAGAGGAGAATTATTTCTTTTTAATGTTGATGTAATTGCCAATAACTAATCTCACTACGAATTTAATTGACGTTTCATTTCAAATTACATTTGTGTTTGTAGCTTCGTTTTGTCGAATAGTGATATCGATTGATTTTTCATTATTGGAACGCGGCGGCCGATTCGTGCTCGGCGTGCATGCATGTGTGTCCGCTTTTAAGGGGCTATACTAGTGTGATACTTTCAAAAAATCGATTTTTTTTTGCCTTTTTCGACAGTTTATACTTTCAAGAGTACCATTATCATTTATATCAATATCGTTTTTTCTTGCAAAAATCGATAGTTAAATCTTCAAACGGGTTTTTCTCGAAATGAGATTTTTCAAATTTGCTGACATTGTAACTCAAAGAGCCTTGAATATATTTATTCTACAATGACGTAAAATATTTTTGATTGGATGAAAATTGACGATTTAGCATTGAAAAAAACGACCATTTTATAGGCAAGAAAACAGACTTTTTTCATAACTACGCCATTTTGTTAGATTTTGATATTTTTCGAAAATCCTACGTCATTGTACAGGAAATACCTTCCAGTTTAACGACATTTTTTCCTTTTTCGGTTTCAGCTACTCAATCGGCCGGAATCATATCTGCAGTGGAGAAACTTTTTTTGGCGCCTCCGAAGGCAGTGCATAAGTCGCTTGGATCTCAATATTTTTCTATGAAAAAATTATGTAATATAGGTCGAATATAGCCAAATATATTTTTAATTTTCCGAAACATTTAATTGAGTACTTTTCTCTTAAAAAAATCCCGAAAATCACCCAAATTTTCAGCGTTCACACTGGTATAGCCCCTTAACTCGGTTTCACTTCTTCCCACATTTTTTTCTTCGTAAATGAGCGACAAGCAGATTTTCGAAATTTTTCTTCCAACGGCTCGCGAGCATCCTTTCTCTCTCTTGTGGTACGATTTATCATTGCCCTCCGTATATATAGTTAACCGTTGAATTTTTTTAATTGAGGCATTGGGGGCGCTGAAGGAGAGACGGTAGCCGAGAAACGTCGAAAAAATGTACCGTAATATACGTCGCGCGCAAAAAGTTTGCCGAGACATATCGTACGAGCTCTTCAGATTGATTGAAGTGATAATTTTTTTTGTGTTGCTTTTTCTGTTCTTTTTCCCTACTTTTCCATCGAATACGGGTACATATACTGCAATCAAAGATGCGCAATAATAGTGAGAATAAAAGTAAAAAAAGATTACGAGAAAGGGGGTGAAATAGAGAAACTTTACTGATGTAGTCGTCGCGTATCGTCGTTATTCTCATAGAATACTGGTCTGCATCCCTCCCCCGCTCCCCGTGCGATTAATTCGCACTGCTCAACAGGATCGTTATTAATGCGCGTAAAAAAGTTTATGCGCGTGTATACATATACACATAAATGAAACGTTACTATGGTCTCACTTAAAAATATTATACATATATACGAAAAATCTCGGATCGGAGTGTCTGATTTTATCGATGACCGGAGATACACGTTCGGTCGCGGTTGTCCCGCTCGTTGGCGGGAATTTCTATTTTTTTCTTCTCTTTATAAAGAAAAAAAACTAATCGTGATTAATAAATATATTCACACACACGTAGGTATGTGTTTACGTAGGTATGAGAGACGCGCAAAGATGAAGTAGGAGGGCCAAGTGAAAAGAAGAAGAAGGAAAGAAAAGTCGCGTCGCAGTCGGATTAGCGATTCCGACTATATGATTTGGTGTGGTGTGATGGTGGACGCTTTATTGCGGGATCTCGTGGCTCTCCCACGGTACTTAGTCGACCATATTGGGCCATAAATACTTGGCGGATGTCTTTGCCTTGGACTACCTGTTACTCTCCCTCGATACTCTAGAGAAACATATAGGCGCGCACACACAGCTATATATAGCTGTGTGAGCATACATACATACATATACATATACATATATATATATATATATATATATATATATATATATATATATATATATATATATATATATATATATATGTATGTGTGTGTGTGTGTGTGTGTATATTAATCTCTGCATATGTACTTTCATAGCTGTCAATTATTTCCACGTACGAAGGTGGATCCAAAAGTTTTCGGCACTAATAAGAGAAAAAGAAACATTTTCTTCAACCAAACGAAGTTTATTTTTCACAAGTAGTCACTTTTCGACTCGATACACTTGGTCCAGCATGTCTCAAGACGCTTTAGTTCTTCGGAATAATAGTTTGGTCTGATCCAGAACAGGATCGTTCTGGATCGAGGACACATACATACACATACAAAGACATAAGTAACGCCATGCTCGATTCATTCATTAGTATAGGTCATACTCTCGTCTTGTTTCCCGACCATGTGCACCTCTCACAAACTTGTCGAATTTACCGCGATCGACCGCCCCGTATCGGAGACCAGCCAGCCAAATGGCCGAACCTCTCGGCACGCCATTTTTAATTATAAAGTGATTTAAATGCTAATGTTTGCATGTTATTAACGCGCATCATGGCGCAAGGTCACGCTCTACCCTGAGATACCACGTATCTATAGAGTTTGCTGTCTCGATATATATATATTTTTTTTATGCGCCATTTTTTTTAGCCCGACGTATTATTATTATTATTTATGTTTACACATATATATTTTTTTAATTACATTATATCGTATTGACATGTTCATCGTTAAAAATAATAATAAAAGACGGGGCGATTAGAAAAAAAAGTGCAGCATAAAAATATTTTCAAAATTGAATTGAAACTCGATTATTTTTAAAAGACTAATTAGTTTAGAGTAACCGAAATAATTTAGATTGATAGTCTCGTTGAGTGGTATTTTCACGAATTATTTGCGGTTTTTAAACCGGAGGCTTGCAAGAATAATGTGGATATAATCAGATAGTTCGAGGGAGGTTTCTGCTCTGACAGACGGACGGTCATGACGTTATTACGAGAATTCTTATAGAGTGGCGAGGATGCGACAGGGAAGCGACGAGGGGAGAAAAAGTTGTGCGACGGGAATGATAATGAAAAAAAAAAATGAATAAGAATCGTCGACGCGATGAAGGAGGAAGAGTTAAAGAGCAGAAACAATAATGAAAATATCGCGGATAATGAGAATCAATGGTGTGCGCACGAGAATGGAAGCAGTGAAACGATCAAAGAAACTTAATTGGCCAATATATGAGCGAAATCCCGGCGTAATTATTCCGCGGTGAGGCCAATACCGTAATCGGCCTCGAGGAGAGTCCAACCATATATATGTGGTGGCTTGTGGCCATATATATATATGAATATATATATATAGCTAGCATCGTCACAAACCGACAAACACTTTATTGCCCGAGATAATTGATTTAAAGCGATAAAAAATTTTTTTGTTGGTACTCCCGTTTACGTTTGCGCGAGAAAAAGCATTGCTTCTGTACCAAGAAGGTGGAAAAGAGAGAGAAAGAGAGAGAAAGAGAGAGAGAGAGAGAGAGAGAGAGAGAGAGAGAGAGAGAGAGAGAGAGGAGCGAGAGAAAAAAAGAGGGAGAGAGACAGAGAGAGAGGGTCCAGCAAGGATAATAAAGAAGAAGAAGAAGGAACGCGCGGTTGCCCTATAAAGTCCAGACAGTCGTGAAGCTCTTCGCCCCCGATAAGAATCGAATTCTTATTACGATCGAAGCACACTCGCCCTTTTCAAATCGCGCCACGGAGAATCTTGCGCACATCTTCGTGCACACACACACACACGCCTTGGAATATGGCGCTCCCGTTTTCCTTGCTCTTCTCTTTGTTGTCTCTTTCTCTGGTTTTTTGGACCATTTTCTGTTTTTTTTTCA
This sequence comes from Ophion ellenae, assembly GCA_963210295.1. Classification (NCBI taxonomy): domain Eukaryota; kingdom Metazoa; phylum Arthropoda; class Insecta; order Hymenoptera; family Ichneumonidae; genus Ophion; species Ophion ellenae. Next base: position 33,116,448 of record OY723395.1, read on the forward strand.
ATGGCTTAGGTTTTTTGATATTTTTTGTTTGTCTGTTTACACTTGGCGTCGCACACACGTAAAATGATTTCCAGTCTGACTGGTCGGAGATAAAGCTCCTGCTAAGTGGTCCGGACTCTTGGCGCGTGAACACATCAACGTTCTACGATATATTTTTTTTATTTTCTTTCGTTTTTGTTCTTCTTCCAGTGTTTATATATATTCGATACGGTGATAACGTAATATCAGGCGAACGCGTGAAAAGTAACCACAGGAAGACGGTATCGAACCCTTCTCTTATTCTTCTTTAGCTCCTTTTCGTCTTCTCCCTCTTGTGTGAATTGTGACGTAATAATGATAACAATAATTGCGGGCATTCGGGATTGCAAATTCACTAATTAATTGAATAATACGACGCGCCGGTAGGCTCGCCAGCTGATAAGAAACAAAGTGGTCAATGCGTCAGTGGGGATACAACGCTCGTCGTATCGCTTTCGCTGTGTATTTTTTTGTTTTCTTCTTCTTCTTCGACTTCTTTTCAATGATTCGTATATTATGTCGAGAAAAAAAAATGGGAAAGAGGTCGTGAGAAACCGTAGGTGGAATATTTGAAGATTATGATTTATTTGATAGTCTATTCGTGAGGAAATTGATCAATGTTTAATGGAGTTGGTGGTGTGTGGAAGTTACTGCTAAATAAAATTCATATATTTTGTACACATTGTTTATACAGAAAATTTGTATATTTTGAGCACATTTTTTATATGGAAAATTTGTTCATTTTTGTATACATGTTCTTATACACATAATTTGTATATTTTGTACACATTTTGAATACAAATAATGTGTATAATTTGTGCACATTTTTTGTACAGAAAATTTGCATATTTTGTACAAAATTTTCATACAGAAAATGTTTACCTCTGCAGATTTTCATATACGGAAAAGTTTTATATTTTGTTTACATCTTTTATACATGAAATTTGTATATTCTGTATACATTTTATTGTATAGAAAATGTGGACGTTGTGAACAAGTTCTTTATACAAAAAAATTAATATATTTTATCCAAGATTTGTATATGTACAGTTGATATATTTTTTACGAATTTGCTGTACAACTCGTTTATACAGTTTACACGAGTATATAAATGTACGAGTTTCACAAATATACGAATATAAAAATACACATTACGCAAATATACAAACATACATATTTCACCGTTGTTCATCCATTAGTACACGATATTTGCAACAGAAGTTAGACAGCCTTGTTATCTCTGCTAAAATATCGTAACACGATCGTCTCGAAGGATTTTCGGCAGCTCGTCGAATCTTCTTAACGAATCTTCGCCGAGAATAATTGCAGTATAAGTATATGCATGGTTTTGTGAAGCGCCGATATCTCATTATCATTCACGGGATGATAATGAGGTATCGGCCATTATCATTCATGAAAAATTTTCGCAGCGACGCTTAGGGAAAGATTGACCTAAACTCCCGTTGAAAAAAAAAGAACATAAACTTATATTGAACCGCGCGGATGGGGGGCCACCCGGTCAGGAGTGTCTAACAATCGGGAGAGTTCTTCAGACTCTCTCTCAGCGCGTTACAATGTATCGACAGCCAATATACCATCACGTTTCGAACGTTTTTTTTTGTTACTCTCTCTTTTTGTCTTCTCTCTGTCTCTCTCTCGTTTTCTCCGTACGGAATTACGCTTTGAGCATTTGGTAATTCCGGGGAGTCCCACAGCGGGCGCCTTCGAGGCGTCCGAGACGTCTGATCTTTTGAGGAAGAGAGAAAGAGAGAGAGATAGAGCGAGCGAGAGAGAGAGAGAGAGAGAGGGAGGGAGGGAGTACGAACGTTCCACTCTCAAGACCCACGTCGATCCGGACGTGGACCGATGATCCTTGGCTTATCGAAACTCGCTTTTGCTCATACATATACCCGCTTGGTTGCTGGCAATCATTTTCTTCGTGGGGGTCACTTGGGTGCGGTGCGTGGGATCCTACACTCTCTCTGCCTTTCTTGCTCTCTCTCCCTCTCCCGCTCTCTCCCTCCTCTCCTTTCTTTCGGCACGAAGTCCTACGATAAGGGTTGAAAAAGGGTGGACAGGGACACGTCACAACGCCTCTGTCATGTGCCACATTCAAATTGCAAAACACTTTTCCAAGAAGGATCTGCTGAAAAAAAACAGACGCAAAACCAATAAATTGTTGTTGCTGTTCCATTTTGCGGTCGGCAATGAAAAGCTCCACTGAAAAAAAATTGCAGGAAAACGGTGCTCGTTTTAATGGTCGATAATGAATTTAATGAAATTTTTGTTCCCTCTTAGAAATTGAATTTAGTGAAATTTGCGTTGAGGGAAAGTTGGATGTAATTTATATATAGAGAGGCGTACGCAAATTACATAACGCAATTTGGGGGGAGGGAAGCGGTCCGGCCAGGCGTACGGTCCTACGTACGTGGGGCGAGGGGGAGGCCAAGCTTTGCGTTACGTAACGATTTTAGAAGTGCCAGAAATAGCAACATTTCTGCATGTTCAAGTTTTTAAGCTGAAACTTCCGCGCAATTTTACCGCGGAAAGTTGACAGCTTTCCACATGGAATGTCAGTTAAGGGGGAAAACCACTGTGCAACATATTGCACAGTGACTTTCCATCAACTTCCGGACTTTTGACTCATAATTTTGCCAACATATTTTTGAATATATGTACTTTCAAGAATTATAAAAAGCAAAAAAAAAATTTCAAATTTTTCTTGGGTAAACTGGGAAAGGGGCAAAACCACAGTGCAAATTTTTGCGCAGTGGTCAAAAGTTCGCAAGTTGATGGAGTTACAGTCGCTTTAGTGAGAACAGGTAGCGTGACCGGTTAGGACCCTCAGTCCTTACAGGTGTAGCATCGTTCACGATAGATGAAGTGCAGGGTCTTATTGTTTTGTGAAATATAATGAAGATGAAGAACCGTCATATCGCTCGACATTAGATATTTTAACGTAAGTTGCAATATCCTAGAAAAAACTTGACTTTATATAAAAAAAACGGAATAGTCACAAAACTTATCAACCAATTACAACTTTTAAAAAAAGTTTGTAATTGCAGCGACTAAGGTTGTACGTAGCCGATTTTTGAAATGTTGATAATTACTATTTTTAAAGACTGCTCGAATAAAAAAGGGCCTTGAAAACAGAAAAAAATGCTTAACCCGTCTCCATTCAAGCACCCCGTACGTAACGCAATAGAAGCGGGGAAGGTTTCGTACAGCTTTTGTAGTACAGTCCTGGTACCTGGGGGGAGGGAGAATCGAAAAATTGGAGAATTTCGCGTTACGTAATTTGTGTACACCCCCTAAAGACTGTCTCAAAATGACCTGACATTTTGAATTTCGCGCCATTTTTTTTGTGGCGAACATAGAGTACTAATCTTTGACATCTGGCGTCAGGAAATATGGAGGTTCAGTCATGGAGAATCACACGATCGAGCAACGCGTAGAAATTGTAAAAACGCCCAAAAACAATTAAGAGGTTAAGCCACTCTAGAATTTTCGAAAAATCGATTTTTTTCAATGGTCCCTTAGGACCTCAAAAATGATGTCCCAAAAGATTATGGCCGGGAAAAATCTCTAAGCACTCGGTTTTCGAACTTTAGTACAAGGTCGCCTGGTCCGCAGCGAGCGGATTCAAAACTTCAAACGCCTTTATCTCAAAACTGCATTTTTTAAGTTCGCCGGAAACATAACTCAGACAATTTTCAACCGATTCACTTGAAATGTTGAATACATCTTGAAAAATACATTGTCTATGGAAACACGGCGGATTTTTTTTTATATTGCATAGTTTATTTGTTATTAACAATTATCTGACGATTTTTCAGGCAAATTTTTCCCTTTCCACTTTAGAAGTGCGCCATTTGGCCAAAAATCAATATATCGAGAAAAAAAACCTACGTACTTCTATAGCAGTTATTATATGTAATCGAAAAAAATGTATTGGCTCATTATAATTAAAAGATCACAGGAGTTGTTTGTCCGGCCGTTGACCCTGGAAAAACGGAGACGTCATTACAAAAACGCTGCACAGCTGCCATTTTGAAATTAATCGCTTCAAAAAAATGATTGTATACAGTCACTGATATGTATGATAAACATCCTTTTTTGTAATCTCGATTTATTTTGTAGTTTTTCTGAAAAAATATCCCCAAAAAGCCTATTTTTTCGGCCTCTAGAGTGGCCTAAGGCCTTAAGCTATAGCAGACGAAGTTTCATGGTCGTGTTATATCGCGCCGCGGCGATGTGAATTTGGCACCAAGATCGTGCGATTTGACGCCATCGGACTTCTTTCTTTGGGCTTTTCTGAAAGGAAACGTCTATGCCAATGATCCACAGAGCATTCCGGAGCTCATGAAAGCAATTGGACGCACCATTAATGAACTTAGCCCGCAATTATGTCAAAATGTTATTGAAAATTTCCTCAAAAGAGTGAACGTTTGCAAACAGGGACAAACGGCCACTTATCGGATATTGTGTTCCACAAATAACCTCCATGTTTGTACCTTATATTAAAATAAAAACATTCGTACTTTTCGTATAAATAATACGTTTTATTAATAAATAAAAATGTCAGGTAATTTCGAGACACCCCATATATATATATGCACATGTGAATGTTGGTTCGGTGTGTACGTCACATCGTGTGCTGCAAAGAGTTATCTCGAGTTGTCGGAAGAATATTTCTCTCTTAATCTCGATCTTGGTCGTCGTCTCTCTCACCCTCTCACCCCATCTCTCTTTCACTCTCTCTCTCTCTTTTTCTTTCTCTTGTCCCGCGAGTCTCGCACCTCGTTCGTCGACCCTACAAACTCCTGGGAGGTTCGTGACTCTGGAGACGCTGCTGTCTTGCCGTGTACACGTCTCTCACTCATCTTCCTCATCCTCTCTCTTCCTCTTTGTTCGCCTTTTATCATCCCTCCCCTTCTACTGGCACTTTCCGAGCTCCTCTTCTTCCGTAGACTCGATTCTCTTCGCAGATAAAGCAACGAAAAATAAAAATTAAGTTGGAAGACAGAAGAATGGAAACGCGAAGGATGAACCTGCGAGTGTTGAGTAACGCGTGGTGGCATTTGTACGCGCAACATGTGTGCGTGTCACTCGGCCAAGATTATCAACAGTAGACAAGAATCAAATGGTCGCGAGCCACAGATCGCGTCCTTTTAAACCGTTCCTCCACGTGTTGTCCTCCTCTACTCGGATTACCCGAGATTATTCGTTTATCCGTGTATACAAATGGAGAAAAAAAAATCTCTCCATCTTTCTCGAGTTGTTGGCCGCGGCCGAACTCCGAGAAATTATGATTCCGGGTCACCCATAGGTGTCGCGGCCTCGAGTACCTCAAATACCAACCTCCGAAGACACGAAACTTTACCTAAGAACTTATATCCTCCACGTGGACACTCGTGAAAACCTACGCCCCGTGAGTCGTTGATTTATTAGCGGCTGCTTCTCCGTGTATGTGTGCATTGATGTCTCGTTATATATATATATATATATATATATATATATATATATATATATATATATATATATATATATATATATATATATATATATATATATATATATATATATATATATATATATATATATATATATATATATATATATATATATATATATATGTGGGAGCGATTATACGACCCACGAAACTTTTGATTTATGGACAAACAGCTCGAAATACGTCTCAATTATAAATTATCTCAATCCTGTTGGGCGAGGCGGGAAGGGAGGGGGGCATGCAACAATGAAGCTTTCTTTAATTACAAGTTTCCTTTCTACTATTCCGTGTATTGGTAAAATAATAGTTGAATAAGTGTAGAGGGAGTTTCAGTTCGTAACCCAACTTTAAACCGATTATTGGGTTACATTTTTTTTTACCATTCTTAATTATTGCTATAGTTATTACTTAGCAATAACTAAATCATTATATTCATTATAATTGATTATAATCATTACTCGAGTAACCATTTCTCGAAGTAAAATTATTAATTGATTTTTTATATTTACGAATGTGAATGGAGGAAAAAGTAAATTTCATATGGAGAGCTATCACAATTACTTTCAAAGATATTCGATTTATTAGTAATAGTAATAGTCATATTATTCATTTCACGGTATACCCTGTAAGGGTGTTTACACATATACTCTTACTTTCTCTTCTCCTTTACACTGATTCTTACAATTCATATACATGTCTGTCCGTTTTCGCAATGTTTCCATATATCGGTATTTCCTTCTCTTCGCATGACCTGCTTTGTCAATATCTCTAATTCTTTTACGTACGCGCCTATCTGTTTGACCGACTTATTCCTCACTAATCACTCTAGATATTAGATTTATTATATTATATTACATTTTAATATAAGTTTTTTTTTCTAATTCCCAGAGGGTAAAACCTTTGAAAATTATTTTACTTTGAAAGACTTTGGCCTTATTATATTATATTTGAATATTAATATTTGTGACACTCTCATTTTATAGTCACTCAGAAAATTATGTTTCAGATAATCCTATAAATGACCATGTATGTATTCAACCCCGTGCCGAGAGCAATCTCCTCCAGTAAGTGTATCTTATTTGCATTATCTATTACTGTAACTCCTTAATCTATAAATCGAAACTAATTCGCGAGAAGTGCATCCTGTATTTTCAGAACCACTGCCCTTACTGTCGAATTATTCGTGGCAGAAAAAAAGGAAAAGGAGCTGTTAATTTGACAAGGTTGGAATTAACGTATTTTAGACACTATACGAAAGATTTTACCCGACAACTGTCGATGTGTCTCCAAAGTAATAAAGTCTCTCATCCGATTTCTTATTCGTATATTATATATATCTGGCTTGGGACAAATATGAAACACGGTCTCGAGAAACGCGAAGACAGAGGAAGAGAATGGAAAGGGATATCTCGCGGTGACGAGGCCTATCTCGCCGCGACGCCCTTTCTCTCTCACCCTAACGGTTCTTCTCGGCAACCCTATCTCGAATCTAACCCGGTGGGGGCAACCCCGCGAGCATTGAACAATTGCTGGAAAAGTCGGAACAGCTCGAGAAATGGTCTCGCGAGTCCTCACGACCGCTCTTTAGAGACCTCTGGAAATTTCTATTCCACGTACGTGACCGCACTCCCGGGCTAAGCAGCGCATGAATTACGCATATGCGCAAGGTTTAGATCTCTTGCTCGTGCGTGTACACGGGAGGACTCTTCTCGTGACTTCTCACAATTTTCCTGCGTCGACGATCGTTGTCCTCGTCGCCGTTATTTTTCCCGTTTTTTTTTCTTTCATGTGACGAATCGACGTTCTACACTGCGAAAAAAGAATTTAATTTAAATAGGATCTATTTAAATCAAATCGAAAAGATATTTTTTTAAATTTGTTTTCGCTATTCTTTTTAAATATTAAATATGTTCAAATTGAATAAATAAAGATTCGATTCAAATAAATCTTTATTTGCTTACAATGTACACTGTAAATCTACGTGTACTATATGCATAAAATATTTCATAAATCCAAAATGAAATGAAACACTTAATTGAGAGTTTTACCATCTGAAGCCTTCTGAAATGATGTTTTTCGAAGAAAATATTTCACCTATATGGAATCGAACCTAGAACCGACCTACTTATAGCTACGCACGCTGCCCCTATGCCACCGAGTGCTTGTAACATTTTGGTTGCAGTTATGGCATGAGAGAGATATAGAAATCAATTCCTATAGTTATTTGTTGTACGACATAAACTATATCCATTAGTTAATATCATTGTGATAATTAGAGAGTTTTATCGATTTTTCAAACATAACCTATATATATATATATATATATATATATATATATATATATATATATATATATATATATATAATTCCTCGCTCTCTACCCCACTCCCTTTTGATATGTGGGTTACAATAAAGACAAACCATTAGTTGAATCAAATCGAAAAATGGTTTACTCCACGAAATTTCTATTTAATTTAAATTTAAAAACAATCAAATAGATACACTTAGTGGATTCAACTAAATTGTTTATTGAACAGAGAAAACCGAATCGCTGATTTATTAGGATTAAATAAAATGCTCAGTAATTGGACGATATTAAATAGATTTTAATTTGAATAAATAAATATATTTGAACTAAATAATTCCAATAAAAGAATGCAATAGAAAAATTTGATTCCATGAAAAATCTAGTTAATTCAATTTTTTAAAATCAAATATCCGCGGTTATTTAATTTCAATATAATTTTTCTGTCGATGTATCAAGTCGAGTAACAAACTCCATTAATTTGGCGCCACTTATTCAAAAAATTTTAATATACGGTGCGAAAGAAGTTTTTTGCAAACTTTATATCGAAAGACTTGATTGATTATTCATTTTGATTGGTTGGATGAATCAAATAATCTTGGATTTCAATTCTGAAGCGTGAGAATTTTTTGTTTCTCGTACTGTGGACTCTAAATATATGTAAGTCGAGTCTAAATCATTTTTTTCTCTCCAATACATATAATGGCACAGATTTCGAAAAAAAAGATAAATCCAAAAAGACTCGTTTTTCCCAAAATTGCATCACGTATAATGATAATTGTATTAATTATCGTTTTTATTATCGTCGCGAGTAATGTCGTGTTAATTGAGCGGAACAAGTCCAAACGAGGGGGCTGCAAAGCGGACCCGGTTAACGGGCGGAGTAACAGGCTGGAACAAAGCCCCCGTTAATTATCCCGCACTGTGTATACAGGGGTGTGCAGTACAACGGGAACGGGCCATTTCCTCGTTTCTCCCGATCCTCGCCAACCTGTTGCTCTCCTTTCCCCCTCGCAGTTCTCGCATTTATATTGCTGCTCCCTACATATTTGTACAACAGCAAGTATATTTGTGTACTGGCGTCTGCGACGTGACGAGATTCCTCGTGTGGGCCAACTGCTCGCTCCTTCTCAACCCCTAAACACGATCGGCTTGTCACGCCGCCCCTATCTCCTGAGACCCCACACGGATTATTTATTTATACTAGCCTAGAAAAAACGTCGTAAAAGGACGGGCACTTACACTCGAGTGTAGGTCATGCACATAGTGGCGTATGCCTTTGTAATTAGCTGTCATTGCGTATTGACGAATATTGTATTGAATTTTGAATTGTTGGAATGCAACGATAGTTCTCCGTTATTTTTTAATTTCCTTATTTTTATCATTACACGAAATCTTTTTTTTTTGTAAATTTATTTTGTAGATCGCTGCATAAGTTGGGTGGAAAATTGTCGAGGAATTTTTGTAGGTAGAAACGTCCAAACGGAATTGAAAGAATTCAGAAATATTAATTTTCATTGCATTTGAACGATACAAACTTCAATTTCATTGACGAATGACAATTTGCTCGTAAATGCACACGCGTTTATTGTTCTATTTGCAATAATTATATATGGGTAAGAACAAAAATATTTTTTTCCAAGGCTCGTAAAAGTTTTGGAATTCTTCTCTTTGTTATCAGCCTTCTGACAAGGAACATCACCTAAGTGGCCGCCGTCGATTTTGTTGAAACTCGTATATGTGATAAAGCATTGAAAACTACTAAACACGTATTTTTTGTTATCTGCGGAAAAACGATTTTAAGGGGGGAAACCACTCCTCAAAGAAAAGCGTATCGAGGGGTGGTTTTGCAGTTTCACCTCCGAGCAGTCCACTGATCCGAATAAAACAAAAACCAAAATCCTTCTAATGTGAAGCGAGGAAAAATACACTATAGAATAATTGAAAAAAAATTAAGGGTTGACACGCTTTTCTTTGAGGGGTTGTTTCCCCCCCTTAAAAAAGTGTTTCCACAGATTAAAAAAAAAGCATCTAATAGTTTTTAATGCTTCATCACATATGTGAGTTTCAACAGTATCGGAGGCGGACACTTGACTGATGTTCCTCGTGTGACTGAGGGCTAATTGATTATTAATTGGCATAACTACCGAACGTGTTTTGAAAGTTACTAAATTTGGCGACACATGAGTAACAATTCATTCACACAATTCAGAGAAATAGTAAAAAAAAAAGGTTGATCGCATTCAAACGATACGAACCTCAATCTCATAATATATTGGAGTATTTCATCATACATCTATATCGATGTGTTTTTAATACACTAAGTCACCAAGAGTGTACATAAATAAATAAATGCTCAATACATTCACACTTATAAATGTGTGTGTGTGTGTGTATTGAGAACGAGCGATCAGATCGCCAGGACGACATAATTTATAACTCGTGCCTGGCTGCGGGAGAGAGCCAACGTATTTCAGTGTTCTGCTCCTGCGTATTTCCTTTATCTCGATATATATACGCACATGCACGTCCACCTACGCGCTCTCACGCGGACTTTCGCCCGTTCACAAAAACTCCATTGGCATATATATATATATATATATATGGAAAAAATTCGCGTGCAACTCAATGCAAAATGCATCCTTGGCACCAGATTCGTAACAGTCGGAAAGGGACAGTAAACGCAACGTGTGACACTAAAATTTCAATGACAGAGCCCTTGGGGTAACCAGCCCTCTGAAAAGAAAATATATATATATATATATATATATATATATATATATATATATGTTTGCGTGTATCTGATATTACAATCAACGTGCGCGTGTTATGCTGAAAACCGCGATGCGGATGCAATTGTCGTTTATCGTCGCACCCGGAATTTACGGTTTCGTCTATATACATACAAACCCACATATATGTAAGTGTGGGTGATGTATATATGTATGCATGTGTGTGTGTTGTGCACACACACACACACACACACACACACACACACACACACACACACACACACACACACACACACACACACACACACACACACACACACACACACACACACACACACACACACAAACACACACACACACGCGCACACACACGCGCGCACACACACGCGCGCACACACACACGCGCGCACACACACACACACACACACACACACACACACACACACACGCGCGCGCGCGCGCGCGCGCGCGCATATACATATATATATGTTTGTGTGTATCGTAAACGCTCGCGATACGTATATTTTCTCGGGCTGGAGTGCATTTGCGGTGAGCGAGACTCTCTGATTCGTGTCGCGGTGGTACTGTGCAGCATCCACTAAGCGAGAAAGAGAAAAAGAGAGAGGAAGATCGAAAGTCACTCTTCTTTGATATCGTTCAACCGACGAACTCTTGCACGTTGCGGGCGATTCATCAAACCGTTATCGCTCGTTTATTTCGCCCTTTTTCGACACCTTTTTCGCGTATCAATATGTGTTCGTCCGTATGTAATGTACAGAGCATTATATCTATATACATGTGTGTGTGTGTGTGTGTATTTGTATAGATGAATGTACTCGTGAAAGATAACCAGTTCGAAGTTCTTCGCACGAGACTTCCTTTGCTCTCCTTCTCTCTCATTCTGTCTCTTTTTATTTCTTTCTGTTACTTCACAAATCACAAATCTCCGGCGTATCTTGATCTCCTCGCCGGGGAATAAAAAATTATGGGGATGCCGAGTAAATAAGTGACAAAGCGAGGAAATGATTCAAAGTCTGGACGTTTCCTCGCCTTTGTATATACGTATATAAATGTACTCGTATTGATTTTCTTTTAATGGTATTTCAACGTGACAAGAGGTAGCTAGAGATACTGGTCGAACGAAAAAAAAAAAACGCAACACCTATTCTGAAAAACAGTTGGAGTTTTTTTCCCTCTGGACACGAGTCCGATAAATCTCTTTTCTCGGGTCTTTATCGTTCTTTTTGCCCGTCTTTATGTATAGTCGATAGACGATAATGACGAAGAAGAAGAGGGAGAGAGCGATGCTAATTACGTGGCAGAGGGATAATAGGAATAGGGCCAAACGAAAGGTGGGTGATCCATCATCGCGACGATTAGCGAACTATGGCTCTCTAGCCACGTAAGGTGGTACACATATATACATTCACGAATGCGTGTATGAGGGACGGTGATGTTGAAGACATTCGACCTGGAGGCACATCCGCATAGCTGCCTATTGTCCCCATACTCAACATCTTCCTGCCGAAAAATCAATTCATTTTTGTCACAAAACATCCAAGCACTGGCCTGAAAACAGCCAGATGAGCTGTGATAGACAACGTTGCGAGGATGGGACAGATTCAAAATGTCCTTTTCCCCGTATTTGTTATTTTATTGTAGCGCGTGGCCGGTGTGGGTGTACAAGAGACGCGTTGCCCTCCAGTCCCCGACAAGTTGTTCCGATCTCCTTCTGGCTCACGGAGCAATACACGAACGATTGTATTAATGAGGGAGATCCGAGCGGGATGAGTGTGTCCCACGGCCAATAGCGTTGTTCGCCCGAGCACGCCCGTCTATTTTCAAGTGACACCGGATCCATCACTCGCGTCGTGCTCCGAACTTACCTTTTTGGATTTATATTTTTTTTCTCCGCTGGCTCATCTGTGTATTGAGGATCTTGGGTGGCTGATCGATCCAGCCTCGAGGACTCGAGGCGTGGGCGATGTTTTTGGCGATTTTTGTCTCGTGAGCCAATCAACGGGGAAAATGCTGCTAATAGTATATTTTAACGAGCCCGGGGCTTCTGTCGCGTACCGAATTGGGTCGCGTGGATGATGGAAATTTTTCTAACTACGTAGTAAACGCTTGTTCTATGTGGGTGAAAAAAAATCGTTTTCCGTATAGTTCGCTACGTACTCGTGCTCGCGAGAAAGGGGGAAGAAAACAAATGAGTCAGACGATTATTAAAGCTGATGAACCTGTTTTTTTTTTTCATTCGGTACCATAAAATGGGGTTACTTTGAACAGGTCTTGAAAGTTTTCTGTAAGTAACTTTTTTTTCATTTCCTAAATTCCAACTTTTTTTGCTCCAAAGAACAATGTGTCTTTTAGCTATCGAATGCATAAGAAAGTCAAGCCCACCAGCTCCCCACAATTTTATATAATATTTTTTAAGCGTTAAAGTAACCTCGCGTGTGGGGTTTCTTTGGCAAGGCAATGAAACGCAACTTATGTCAAAGATTGAGGGTTACTTTAACATCATTTTTATTTAAAAAATTAATATTTTATTTAAATTAATATCAAATTAAAACTTTGTGCCATGGAATTAAATGAAAAACAACTACTTTTTACAATTGAAGTGTCATCTTTATTAAGGAAACATTTAACATAAAAATATCAAGCCTACCTAGGGTACAGTTAATCAGTCTTATAATTATCATTGAGATCAAAATTAACTTGAGCAACATTACAATCAACTTTAGCAATAATACAATCAACTTTAGCAACATTACAATCAACTTTAGCAACAATACAATAAACTTGAACAACAAATTTAAGCAAGAATGGAAAAAAGCTCGCTGCGCACACATTTAAGGCGTATTTTGGCGCTCTGTTAAAGTAGCCCCAAAAACTGTCAAATTCACACTTAATGTCAGTTTAACCCTGTTTTACGGCACTTCACTAAACAGGTCCTTCATGAATGCTGAAAGAAATCATCCGTCCTTGTCCTTTTAACGGGAAATTTATTTATTTACTCACAGCTACCCTGCGATAACGCACTTTCCTAGCAAGCTCCCTTTCTTTTTTTATTTATCACTATTCGAACGCGATAAATTCTCCCAGGGATCGTTGACTTCGGTGTACACGAACGTTCCAATAAAAAAAAATTAATAAAAAATGGTTAATATGCAGAAAGCAACGGGCACCTCACTCTCATCGTCTGAAGGCATCGATCTCGTATCTAAAAATAATTCGACTCTGAATTCGCAATTAATTAGCGCGCTAAAGTGTATGAAAAAAAAACCAAGAAAAAGGGAGAGGGGAGACAGCGAGAGAGAAAGATAGAAGTGGCAAAAAGAGCGAAAGAGAGACAGAAAGAGTCTCAAAGATAAAACCGAAAAATCGAGTCTTCAGTATATGTAGCAAGGCTCCAGCTGTCCGCGAGCCCCCTGGCATTTTCGGTGTCCTTTTTTCATTTCCTCTTTTTCTTTTTCTCGTTCTATTTCCTTTTTCGTTCTTTTTCTCGTTAATTAGCCATATTTACAGGAATAGCCCCGCGTCGATCGCGCCGATCGATTAAATTCGCCGTCGCATCCGCGAGCAGACATCGCACGCGGATGTCGTCGCGTCTGAAGTTCGCGTACGCGAACTTTGCGCCTCTCTTATGCGATATTAAAGCACGAACACACACCTATATATATATATATATATATATATCTATGTGTGTGCGTGTGTGTGTGTGTGTGTGCGTGTGTGTGTGTGTGTGCGCGCGCGCGCGCGCGTGTGTGTGTGTGTGTGTGTATGTGTGTGTGTGTGTGTGCGCGTGTGTGCGTATGTGCGTGTGTATATATGCATGCGTGTGTACATCTTTAGGAATATATGTGATATCTACGCCCTATACCTGAAATCGATATCCGGCGATTTGTCCGTGCGGGCGCGTTAACTCGCCCGATAAATCAGCCTCGTTATGCCTTTTTGCTCGTGTTGTACATGAACCTGTGATCCCTTCCTCTCTCTCTCTCTCTCCCTTTTTCTCTCTCTCATTCTCTCGTGTTTTGTGTCTCTCTACACGAGCTTGTATCCTCGGCTAGATTGCCGCGACCCTGGTTAACGGTAGTTATTAGCCGTTGCCCCGGTATAATCCTTGAATTAATTATACAAATACGCGCATGCCACATTATATGCTTATGTATACACGCATATTTGCATACACATACATATATCGATGTATATGTATGTATGTATGAAGAAAATCGAGTGGACCCCCGCGCTTGCCGATTGGTTAGATCGCAAGTCTCGAGGTCCTGTCAGTTTGGCACACGACCTGCGAGACTCCTGCATAATATATTTCTACACACACACACACACGCGCGCCCGCGTAAGCACGCATATACGTACGCGTATATGTAAATTATATATATTTAAGGACGGCAAATATTCCGCGTGTTCTAAGAAATGGGCGGGGGCGCATTGTGATGTTTGCTAAGGCGATTCCGTCCATTAGGTTAATGAGCACCTGTATATGCGTGTTACCAGCTTCGATATAAGCGTATCCATAAGCATGTCCGCAAAACGCTACATAGCCGCGTACAATAAATGTGTGTATAATCGTACGCGGGTCCGAGGACTGGGATATTTTACGGTGGGTACGGGTGTGTGTGTGTATGTGCGTGCGCGGGGGAAATGAAATGATAAGAAAGCAACGCGCAAGTTCCTAATTTGCAAGATTTATTTTTGTTGTTTTTTTTTCGGCATTTAAAAGAATTTTTCGCAGTTGAAGAATTCCGGATTTTTTAGTGTAAAGAGGTTCACTGATTTTTCTAAACTTCGGTCTTCATCGTGATATTTTGAAATGTAGAAAGCAGGAGCGCGAATGAAATGATCCGCATAGGTACACACGTACTTTGGAAATTTTCTAGAAACATTATAATCCCCAAAAGAAAAAATAGCCAAATTTACCACCTAAGCCAGTTCCGGTTCACGTTTACTTCTTTTTACTTAGATTATTTTCCTATTCCAATATTTTTTTATTTCATCTTTTGTAATTATTTTCAACACTCTAATAATTTATTGAAATTTTCTAAAAGCATCAAAAAGTCCAATAAAATAATGGCAAAATTCACTGTCTGAGCCACTTCCGGTTCCCGTCCACTCTTTTCTCCGTCTCTTTTCATTTCATTTTATTATTTTATATGAATCATTTTTAATCACTTCCAGCCCCCGAATAATTCATCGCAATATCATATTTATTCGGTCTCACGGTATCTTACGTAACCTCGTCGTATTGTTGTCAATTTCTTGGGGCGCGACGTAATGCAGGGTGCTCAGAAAGTGCGACGTGACAGGATAACAATGAGGGAGAGAAAATTTGGTAGGGAGTGAGAGAGCAATATTCCTGGAATTTATCCGAGACGAATTACATTTCAAATGACAATGGACCTTTACACAACCGATCGATGAAACACAAGGAGAATGAGATTTATCCTGACGAGGACGTTGATACGTGTTTTGGTCATTTCCAAAGTAGACCCGACAAAAGCGTTTTTGCGCTTGAGAAACATTTCTAACGTTTCGACAATTTTGTCGTAATTGAATTCGGAGTTTGTCGCCACGGCAATTTTCCATATATATCCACGAGGGTGTACCCGCGAACGTTTTTCGGAGAATTTAGAATGTCCAGGAAGATTGATCATTTCTATAGAAAGTTGGCGCTCTGTTCTTGGCAGACGTCTCTTGCATACACGTTTATTACTGCCTTAGCGACCCCTCACCCCTTTGGGCACGGTACTTTTGGATTCTCGGCTATATAAGCCTTTTTTTCCGTCATAGTGAAATGTGCGTACTCGCCTATTGTGCGATTTATTTCGGTCCATTCCCATTGGGTATGTCAGTGTTACGATGAAGTAGCTTGTTCCAAAAACGTTGAAATGAAATCCAAGTCCCCAACAAATGGATATAATATGCGTTAGGGGAAGTCGGGGCAAGATGATAACGCTAAGGTCATGTTTAAATAAAACAATTCATAATGAGTCAGTCAACTTTAATTATTTTTTAAACTAATTAGCATTGTATAATTTTTCAATTATTTTTTAAACTAATTAACATTGATTAATTTTTCAATTTTGGAAGCGCAAGTCCGTTTTTTTAATTTGCACGACACAATATATATTTTTAATTATACCTGTATTTTTCCTATCTTACCCCGTATGCGGGGCAAGCTGAAACAGCGCAGGGATAATGATGGGACAGGAATTGTTGGTATCTTTGGCATATAAAAGTGAATTTATTCTCAATACCATCAATTTGATAAACCAATCGTCTAAGTTCTGCCGGATTAGTCCGAATAATATTGCTTCCATGTCATTTGGATCATTTGTAAGTTCTTTTTCTTCTCCTGGTAGAAACACCGGTTGAAGAGGAACCAAGTGCTTTACTAGTTCCATTTCACCCTCTCTAACGTAAATAGTGGTACGTTGTAAAATATTCCGGGTTTGCGATAGCTTGTTTTCATCTTGCCGCATTAGACGGTTAACGAATTAACAAAAAATCACGCAATAACCTTGAAAATTTCTGACAAACCGTTCTTATTATATTAATTATCAGTACTTTCATTGTGTTTACCTAACTGTTTCTAATCAATATCAGCAACTCAAAAAAACTGAAACGATGTTAAATTTAACCAAAAATTACATCGTTTTGTCAAAAAATCGATATTGGTTTCTCACTCAAGACGCGTGCTTCCGCCACAGTTGATACTTTCACACTCATTCACCTCACCGCCGCCTCTCCAAACTCCAACGGGAGCACTGCGCTCGCACACACTGTTTAGTGGCTAGACTTATAATTCATCTTACCCCGCGTATTCGTCTTGACCCGAGTTCCCCTATGTATATAATATGGCGAACAAGGAAAAAAATTATATATATATATGTGTGTGTGATCACGTTTACTATGAGTGCGTTGGCGATTTTTCTTTATTACGTCCATCGAATGTCAACATCGAGACCGCAAATCTTCGGTTGAAAACATTTCTCGATTCAACTTGACTTTCGCGATTTATTCAGGATACCCAATTGGAATGGGACACCCTATATATATATATATATATATATATTTCTAATGTTAGAATATTAACATATTAATATTAATGACCGTCACGTATCTGATTATATAATAATAATGATAATAATAATAATCTTCCGGTCTTCAGGAAGATCGAACCTGACTTACCGGGAACGTTTCCCAGCGCAAACTGAGAAAGTATGTTGCCCGGAGCAATCAAATCGGATAATAACAACGAATCATATAATTAATTTATAAAATAAATCATACAAAAATTATATAAGTGTACCTATTCCCAAATGGAATTATGAAAAAAAATATCATTTACCAGAATATTATTTATACGCGAAATGTTGAAACTCAAAAAGAAATTATTCTTAATTCGGCTTCAAGCAAACAATCTTTATTTGCGCACTGAGAGAAAATCCATGGTATTTACAACAAACGCCCATGGTAAAAGAGGGGATAGTAAAATTCGTTATAGTTTATTGAGACCGCAATCATAATATGGTTAACACGATTATAAGCGAAAAGTATACCTAAACATGCGATTTGGGTTGCGTGTTTGACTATCTATTATTCCCGAAATGATTAGATATAGTTAATTCAGTGCTATAACAAAATCGGGGTACAAATACTAATGTTGTATACAGTACGTTAAGTTTTGTTCAGTCAAACTTCTACTATTCTTTTCAAGTTTGTACGATTCATATGGTTAACATTAACGTTTTTCGAGTATTATTTGTTAGAAGACCTTATAAAAAGTGACTAGTCGAAACAATTATAGTAAAGTTTACTTATAGCGAAGACGTAAATCATTTGCAGTTCGAGCAACCGCAGCTTAAGGAGGTACACTAGCTTCAGCAAAATGGTGATAGATCAATAAAATTTGGTGAATATATTCTTTAGTATTATTCATGTAGATACAAATTTCTTCAGATTTTTTGGTTGTGCCGTTTTCTTACAAATAATTCACAAGCGTTTATTCTTATACCCGGAATATATACCTATATCTATAAAAACGCTATGCTTATACACGTGAACTTCAATGTTCAATTACTCGATAACGGCACAATGAAAAAATCTGAAAAAAATTGTATTGACATATATAATACTAAAGAATATATTCACCAAATTTTATTGATCTATCACCATTTTGAAATTTTACCATGGTTTAGCATGGCAACATTGTATGAAGCTGGTGTACCTTCTTAATAGTTTAAGAATTACGCATGTCTCACAAACCGTTACATAGTATGTTGGTTGCATTGCAAAAATAGGATATCAGTTCAACACTTCTTCTTGTAACTCATCTTCTGTTCTTGTAGGACACACATTAACTATGCATTTAGTAGGTCGTATCATATAATATGCTATAAATCACTATTTATTTTTGGATTTATGAAATATTCTATGCCTTTAGTAGACGGGCATTGATGCCTTGTACCAATACTTAAATAACACACCAAATACGCATATAGCAGGTCGTATCTTATAACATCGTACAAACCACTATAAACATCGTCGCAAATCACAGGCAACATTTTTAATCAATTTATATATATTTCAGTTCACTATTAGAATCTCGGGGAAGTACATTTTTTATAGTGTCAGGGAATATCCATTTTATAAAAACCTACTACATTGTACAGCATTGACGAATAAATGTCTGTTTTTACGATTGATCGTTGCGGTTAACATATGTGCATAATTTATGCAACTGCTAAAATATCAATAAGCAGTACTATACTTTAAGCAGTAACTATGGCTATACAATATTATTGGCCTCTCAGGGAAATATAAAATATAGTATATAAAGTACATACTATATTTTATAGTAAAAATATTTTATAAAAATGTAGTATTATATAAAAAATTTACAATTTTATAATTAAAATTTTATAAAAATGTAGTATATAATATAAAATATATAGGGAAATATAAAATATAAATATGGTTGAGGACACCATACATTTCTCTCCGTGTATCGTAGGAGTCCTGTGCAGCTTTCGTTTTGCAATAACGCGAGAATGGCACATCGGAAAGGAACGAAGTAAAGGAGAAAAAATATATACGGAGCCTCATCTATACGTGTGGTCGTTGTTTTATTTTGATTTTTTTTTTTGGTTCAGCCATTTTTTTCGCGCGTCAGCTAAACTTCTCGACAATGTAAATGACAAAAGAAACGCAAATAATTTATTCAGTATGTTCTAATCGCAGTGTATGCGTACACATATATGCAGCATATATATATATTTGCGTGTGGCATATACTAATGGTAGATGTATACATAAACGTGGGCAAGAGGCACAGTGGCACTCGTTGTTCTCCCTAATGGGCTTCGCATTTCTCCCGTCGCGCGGGGGCTTTCACAGCCAGCTGATTATGACATGTTGGTAGCGTCTGGCATACGGTGTTTCTATATAGGTGGTATAAGCGATACCTCTCTCCCCTTTTTGTCTCTGTTGTGCTCGCTCTCTCTCTTTCCCTCGTCCAAGGGTGATCCATACCGCGTGCTCCAGGCACCGGAACGTCATTTGCCCGGCTAATGACTCGCGGACACTCATCTCCCAAGATCATCTATTACTCTGTATACATACATGTATATATCTATTTATATGTATAATTTTTTTATATTCATTTGTATACACAGTGATACATGTACACATGCGTGTGCGTAAGCGAAGCGCTGGTGAAATAAAGAGAGGGCTGCAGATCAAGAAAGAAAGCAACCCACGCACCTAATGATATATACGTTCATTAAGAAAATCCTTGCGGCAGTTGCGAGATAAGTCATGTACGATATTTTAGCAATTGGTACATTGTTGAATAACGAATGGCAATGAAAAAGTTGCTATTTGCTGAGAATTCTTTTGACGTTTTACACCCTTTTTTCGCCTTAGAGACTTTCATCTGCAATGATGTTGGAATTTGGAATTGTTCTCGTGACTCGAGTCTGAGACGTGTAAGAATTTCAAACGTAAACAAATAAACTAATAAACAAAACAATGTAACAAACGTTCTCTCTCTCTCTCTCTCTCTCGCTCTCTCTCTCTCTCTCTCTCTCTCTCTCTCTCTCTCTCTCTCTCTCTCTCTTGCTTGCAATCATGCGGCTCCGCGCAATATCTACAAACGTGCTCGGTCTCCTATCATTGTAACGCGTATTCGTACAAATCCCGACGAGATCACACCAGCGCATCTCACGCCCAATGCGAGTCAGCCCGAGCGTGGATAATGCGTTAGTGCTAAATTTACGTTCACTCGCGTTACGAGACGTGCCCCTATATATGTGTATGTGTGTATGTGTGTGTGTGTGTGTGTGTGTGTGTGTGTGTGTGTGTGTGTGTGTGTGTATATATATATATATGCAATAGAATGGCATATATGTTTACTTGTGTGGGAGGACGCTCGCACAGACCTCTCGACTCACCTTCGCAAATTCTGTATCTTCTTGGGCCTCTGTGCGTATGCACTTCTTCGTCTCATCGCCCGACTTGTCCTTTCTCATATATATATACATATATATACATGTGTGTGAGTGTATTTATATATGCACGTGTATTCACTCGTTGCTGCAAGCTTGCGCAACGACGAGCGGCGACGGTGTTGCCACTTGACTGGCGATTTGTTACTCCCAACCTTACGCGATGAATAATTGCCTGACGTCGGGGCTGTGTACATGGGTGTATATATACATATATATGTTCGTATGTGTGAGTATGGGAGAGAGGGAAGGAAGAAAGGACGGCGGAGACATGCCTATATATATATATATATGTGTGTGTGTGCAATTTTTCGCCCCCTCCTTTCGCCTTTAACATCATCATCATCATCATCGTCATCATCATCGTAATCTCTTTTCTCTCTTCGTTACGATCTTTGACTCTAGGAGCAGCAGGTTTGTGTATATACATATACATATATATATAAGCACCGTTGCACGTACTTGCACCCCCGCATTTAAGACTCATCGTCAGCGGCACCGACAGAGACGAGGGCTCTTTTAGAGATACACGACGAGACGCTTCCACGCCGATGAAATCGTTTTCCCGGAGATTCTCACCCGAGAGATTCGTCCTCGACGGGCGTCTTCATCTTCTCGTATATCTCATCAAGCATGCTTGCGCGCCTCTTGGATGGATAAATATATTTGCGTGTGTGGATATATATAAATGTATGTATGTGTGTGCGTGTGTGTTTGTATGTAAATTTGTACGCGGACACGTCTTATTCTCGCGTGGGAACCCGAGACACCCACGCGTTTTGACACGATGAGACATCCGACTGTCGTCTCGACGAGCACACCTGACGGTCCGCGGCGAACATTTTTTTCTTCTTCGTGAATTCGTTGTTTGTTGGTTTTTCGTTTGCTTTTCTTTTAATTTCCGCATTGTTTTAATCCGTGGCTTCCGCGTTTGATCGTTTTTTTTCTCTTTAAAGAAGATAATTGAGTGGTGCGAAAGAGGAAAAAAATAGAGCTGAAAATTGTGCTATCCTAATATACATATATATTCCTAAAAATTCTCTGACATAAATATGTAGATGTATATTTATACTTCGTGTATGTTTATCACTTTCAAAAAGTAAAAATAACATGTATCATCACATTTCCAGCAGAGAAAAGATGGAAAAACATAGCAAGTAAAGTAGGATACGAGCGAAAAAATCAGAGTTGACTCTCCCGCGAGTATAAAGCATATAATCCGTGGAGAGCATTAATTAAGCTCGTAGTCATAATACGGCGTGGATGTATACTTATATACACGGATATATGTGTGTGTATATATATATGAATTTGCCCTTTCTCCGTGAAACTTCGAGCTCGAAGTCGCCAGACTGTTTAAAACCCGAAGATTCCGAACTCTCCGCGCTTTGGATTTATTCGCGTGGAGAGAAAATCGCCTCTGTAAATCAACGAATCGCACAATGAGTGTGTAATGATGGGTGGGCAGGGTTGTTGAGTATTCGAGCCTCTCGGTGTGGTGAAAAGGAAACAGGGGGGTGTCCGACACTGGAATGAGAGAAAGAGGGAAAAGTCTAAAGAGTCGAAACCACGCGAAGGAATATAATCGCGATGAGACATGCCGAAAAGGGTGAAAGATAACCGGATGGGTTTTGGCGCGTTGAGATGAGGCAGACAGTTCCGAGACTAAACAATGGAGTGCACTCTCACTCCCACTTTGCGACGCGGTAGCGCTTCTCTCCAAACCAACTTCTGCTTTTGTCACCCCACACACACATATATGTATACATATTTGTGTATGTGTGAGCAAAGGATATTTTGAAACTTATGCCTATGTTACTTCGGCTGTCAACATATTTGGTTCCTTTGAGGACGGTCCGTTGATTACTTTGAACGGATTGTTCAGTTTGGCGATTGGGTGGACAGTGAAATGACGTTTGTGTAAATGTAATTGTATTTATTTAATGGCGATTAATTTATTGAATGTAATTATATTTATTTAATTATATTAATTTAATCTCGAAATTCATTTTTTTTAATTGGCTATTATTTTTATTTTTCTAATTTGAATTCTTGAATTCTTATTTATTTAAATTGAATGTTAACGTAATCATTATAATTTTGCTTGTTAAAGAAACACTTAACAGGAAAATTGGAGTGACGAAAGTTGATAAGTAAAATTTATGACTGTCACTAAAACGGATTTTTCTTGTGCGGTAATTTCGAACAAATTTTACTCCATTTTCCAACTTTACATTTTAATTTCAGTTTAATCAATAATTCGTCACATCGTAAGAATTATGAACGAAATGGGAGTCCTCCCGAATCAACGTTTCTCGTGCTCAATTGATTTACAAATTGAGATACTGATTGCGATCAGAATTTAATTATTGCGATTGTAAATTAAGGGGATTTCAGAAGAAAGGGAGCTTTCGGCAATGGCATTTTTCTCCTATCCGAGTACTTTGATCATTTCATTATCGATCGCACACGAAGTTTAGTCAATAATTATATCAATATTCTATATTCATTATAAACCTATTGAGATGTCCTGTAAACCATTTTTTGTCGTAGCAAAATTGTTCATAAATCTAGTTATTAATTTTTCAATAAATTCAGTCAGTTATGGCTAACTATATAAATTATTAACTCAAATACGGTCATTAATTGTAGATAAAGTTCAGTTAATTGGAAATTATATTAATTATTAATGTAAGGGATATCCTGTAATCCATTTCTCGTGCCAAATTTACGTAAAAATCGAGTGTCTGGTGGATTATATGGACCAACACATGGAAAATGCACTTGAAAAAAGGGAATAATTTGTTTTCGTTTCCCAGTGGATCGGAAATAACACGATCAATACGAAAAAAATATAATCAGTGACACAGCAACGGCGACAGGAGCGGAAATCGTATAAAGTAACATTTTTCGGGACGAGGAGATCTCGCTTATTCTTGACAGACAGAATCGCCCAACAGAATCTGAATTTCAAGTAAGTGGCTGCATTCTCTCTCGTGTGCACACAATAGGATTCCTTTTCCGCCTTTGTTCTTCGCCTGTCTCTCTCCCTCTTCCAATCCCCCTCCCCTCCTCTTCTCATTCTCTCTGCGAATCGCACTACAAGATCTCGCCCACTTGGGATAATTGCGTCGAAGACGCGTGCCATGATCAGCTTGTGCACCGTGTAAAGTCCACCGAGACAACTGCTAAACCACCACCAATCTTCCTCCTCCTCTCTCTCTTCCGACTCGCACGATCTATTTCGATCGAGCCTCGATATTTCTCTCCTCCCCATCCTCTCTCCCTCCCTATCTGACTCTTTCTCCATCTTCGAAATTCCGTCCCCTCGCAGCTTCGATCTGATCATTTTTTCTCTATTACAAAATTTCAAATATCTCGCAAAATAAATGTAACTCGTTTGATATCACAGTGGATTAAAAAGGATTCACACATCTCGTATTTCTCAAACGACTCTTCGAAAAAATGGCATTACTTTTGCAAATGTTTTTAACCCATATTTTCATGTTAATATTGGTATAAATAATTGATGTTGATGGAAATCCCCAGGGCATATGAAAAGAAAATTAGAATGGAAAAAAATTATAAAAAATATTTTTTATAATTTTATGAAATATAAAAAAATGAAAATTAAACAATACTTTTTTGCTTAGTTATTCTCGATTCATATTATTTGTAGAAATGGCATGCGAAAAGCCAAAATAAGATTATTTTTTTCAAAAAATAACATCAGGCCCAAAATCTCGAAAATCTTGGGCTATTACTAAACTGGAATTCCAGCATATAGTAGGACATGATCTGACCTATCGACAATTGAAGGATTATCCATTCATAACAGGACACTCTGTGTATATATATATATATATATATATATATATATATATATATATATATATATATATATATATATATATATATATATATATATATATATATATATATATATATATATATATATATATGTATATATACAATTTTTCAATTAAAATCTCTCCTACCGGAGCATCTAATTGTTGTGTTGCTGTTCATGATATTACCCCTAGTTATATTTTAGTAATTTATACAGCTTTCCACCGCTCCTATAACGATAATGATAATACTACAAATAATACTAAATACTATCTCCTCGGGGAAACACGACCAGCTAAAAGGCATCCTGTACGGTGATACATGGACAAGCAGATTTCGTAGTAAAGTAGAAAAAAGCTCGACGGACGAGCACAGCAAGGGAGGGGGTGTGAGCGAGGGAGGGCCGGAGAGGGAAGATAAACCGCGCGTACAAAAGGATCGAGCACAATACCGCGCAACTCGACGACTATTCTCTCCGCACCCTATGTACCCACACGTACGGGGCAAAAAGGAGGAAAGCTCTCGGCGGTTTTGCGCCTGTCCGTAACCGCCCTCTGGTACTTTATATCTATATATATATATGGGCATATATTTGGTCGAGAATTCGCTTCCTCGGGCTTTATGTTGTCCCATTCCTTTTGGTTCCACGACGCGCTTCCCTGGAACCGCACTGGGACTGATCCAAAATTTACCTAAACTTGGAGAACCTGTCCAAGAGCACTTCCACATTTTTTTCTTTCTTTTTTGTTTTTACGGCTTGTATGTAAAATAAAATAAAAGGGAAATTCGTTGCTCCCTTCTAGAGAAAATAAATTCCAATGTTTATATAAAGTGAGAGATTAAGAAAGGAAAATAGAAATTTGTTTCGACACACCCTAATGAATAAATAAAGTATTTTTCTATTGTATATTTTCAATACATTTTTATACTGTATATATTAAATAAAATTAAAGCCAAATTTCTATTTTATTTCAATTTCATTTACAGTATAAAAATGTATTAAAAATATGCAATATCCATTGTTTATATATATCAGGGTGTGTGAAATAAAATTTCGAAATTTTTTTTTGGGGTCTCACTTTTCGTTGAAATGGGACATTACTTCCCCTAAAAGGGAGCAGAAGAAAATATAGTTATTTCCCACCTCTGGTAGTAAAATTTGCTATGATTTCACGATGCCTATTGAAAAAGGAGAGCCTTAAAGGGTGCCTAATTTTTTTTTCTTTTTCGTTTATCAAGGTGCTCCTTAAATTTGTTTTCCCCCTTTCCCCCTCCAACTTCCGTTTTTTGGAAAGCAGGGAAAATTCTTTCCAATTGTAATCTGAAGTGAAAAACCGAAAAAATGCTATTGATATACCCGAATATATGTGTGTGTCTATGAATGCGTGCAATATATGTATATATACATACATGTATACGTATATACACTATATATACATGGCGTCCTGTTACGAATGGATAATCCCGCAACTGTCGATAGGTCAGATCTTGTCCTACTATATGCTGGAACTTCGATTTAGTAAATGTCCCACGGTCTTCGAGATAAAAATCATCTGCTTTTGGTTTTTCGCATGTCATTTCGACAAATGATGACTTTTTTCACGCGGTTAAAAAAAAACCCTTGGTTATTTATTTTGTCTAGAAAAGTCTTCTTTTTAACCTTAAATGTTTAGGGAACTTTATGAAAAAAAATCTTATGCAGAATTTTCGTACAAACCGATTCGAACACCTGACTTTAATAGCCTGCGGTGTAAAAAAAATGCACAACGGATATCGTGCCAATTACTTTTAAAAGTTGCTTAGTTATTGTCCATTCAAATCATTTGTAGAAATGGCGTTCGAAAAAACAAAAGGGGATGATTTTTTTTTAATCTCGAAAACCGTGGGACTTTTACTAAACTGAAATTTCAGCGTAATAGTAGGGGAATCTCGGGTCGATAGAAACACGGGTCAAATGAAACGAGTTGAATAACTCGAAGATGGTTATTGATAGCGCTGGGGGCCCAAGGGGGGGAAGGAACTGCTTTGCATATCGGAACCTGT
The DNA here is from genome assembly GCA_963210295.1 of Ophion ellenae. Lineage (NCBI taxonomy): Eukaryota > Metazoa > Arthropoda > Insecta > Hymenoptera > Ichneumonidae > Ophion > Ophion ellenae. Next base: position 33,143,435 of record OY723395.1, read on the forward strand.
CGCTTAGTTCACGCCGCCGCCCCGAGAGCGTCGAACATTTTATGTGGGTGCATCGCTTTTTCGACACAAATGAAACGTTTTCCAAGAGCTTTTAAATAGCTTCTACCTAAGTTCAGTGCATAGTAGAAGCAACATCAATAATGCTGTCATATAGCCAGATAATCTAGCTATAATTTAAGCCCATTACCAAACAGATAAGATATAAAATGAAGTTACACTAACCGATTTTCTCAAAATCGTTCCAATTTCGTCGATAGGTCATGATCCGACCTATCGACAGTTGCAGGATTATCCATTAACAACAGGACACCCTGTGTGTATGTGTGTGTTTATATAAATATATATAGTGTATGCACGTACATACATCGATAGAAAGCCGAAAGAATAACAAACGCGTGAATCTGAAATACGTGAACGATGAGTCAGGGATTCCCCGTTCTTGTTGGAGCGTGCATTATCTCGTTGTTGCAAGCTCGTTTGAGAGAGAGCTTCTTCTCATCCGGCTCTGGTCTTCTTTGCGCCTCCTCTCCTCGATCTTCTCCGAATAGCGTTTGTCTCAAGTCGCGGTTCTCGCATAGGCGCGCGAGAGGTCGCGGAGAGTTCGCGTCGAGCCCACAAATGCAAACTGCGATGAGCAAAAAGCTCTCTTCTCTCTCTCTCTTAGTCTTAGACTCTCTCTCTCTCTCTCTCTCTCTCTCTCTCTCTCTCTCTCTCGATCTTGCCCGTTGTGTCGGTGCACAAAAGTCGGCTGAAGATGGTGAGAGTATGCGCGCACCCCACGCCACCGCCGCCGCCAACTCGAATAATTCACATTGTCCGTCGGGAATGGCGATGTGTGCGGAGCACCGTCGCTCTCCAGGGCTTTCTTTTGCCAATTATTTCGGGACGCGGCGCGAGGAAAGAAAGCCCCCGGCAGGGGAGAATAGATCGCGCGATTTTCCGAGGACTAATTTAGTCCCGCGTCTCTGTGCTACCTCTTTCTCTCTCTCTCTCTCTCTCTCTCTCTCTCTCTCTCTCTCTCTCTCTCTCTCTCTCTCGCTCTCCTGTTGGAATGGCAAACTTAACGGCTCAGCAGGGCGTAACGATTCGACGATTAAATAAACGACGGTATAAATGAGTTTTAGCCCTTTGTTGATCGCGCCGTTACGGCCGCTGAGTATATACTCTCGTTTCTCGCCTTTCGTGACCGTGCGACGGGAATCCTCATAATTTTGTCATGTCCGTGGGCCTGTCACAGCGATGCCCCCACTCCCTCCCGAGACTCTTTAGCCACTATTCCTGTAAACCTTCGCCCAAAAAATACACTCGAAAATAAACGAAGAAATCATTAGTTTTCGAATGAGAAAAAAAGGGGTACTTCTTTTGGGAGAGGCTTCCGCATTCACCGTTCTTTTCGAGATACTGCTCGCGAAAGTGTTAAAGGAATTTAACGAATGAACATAACATTTAAAATGTTAAGGGTTATTGAAATTCTTAATCTTCATACAAATTAATTTAAAATGTTTTTTAAACAAAAATTATTTTCAAATGTTATATTAATTTAGCATTTATAATTTATTCAATGATTTAATTTGACATGTCAAATGTTAAGGGAATTCAATCATGAATTAATTCGCAAAGATTGTTTTTTATTTCTTCAAATTTCGAGACAATATTACAATTTCGCAGATTCGCGAGCGCTCACGCTGAAAAAAGCAATTAATTGGGTAGACTAAATTCGTCATTAGGGAATGTCAACAAAGAATTTATTAAACAATAGAATACTAGATTATTTTACGAATCGGTTATATCATCGGACCCAGTAGGTACTGGAAATAATAAAGTACATTGATGTTTCATCTCCGGTGGCCACCGGGACACGGACAATTTTATTGATCCAAGGGATTTATTTTCGTCTATACGACACTTTAAGCAATTCAATTGATTAAAAAACTCTTACAAGGGACTTTTTTACGATAGTATGTACCTTCCGGACGAGAAATCAATCGAGAAGGCGAAGCGGTAATAATAATTCCGCGCGCGCCAATAATAAACTTGATTCTCGCCGTAATGAAAATTCTTCGATCTGCCTCGCATCGATTTTTCTTCTATGCAACAATTTATGTACGTATAGGAGCTGCCTCGTTATCGTTTTGTCGAGCGGGAGATGGAGAAAGAAATCTCATTACTTTGCCCACACATCGTTCATCTTATTCTCGGTCTTTTTGTCTTCTCTCTCTCTCTCTCTCTGTCTCTCTCCCTCTCTCTCTCTCTTTCTCTCTTTCGCGCACGCTCTCTCTCTCTGTTTTTTAATCCTCGTCATTTTTGTTTTTCTTCCCAACAATCTTTGCCTATCGTATACCTTCTCTCTTACGTACTTTCTTGCTCGATGCACTCTCTGAGATCCGACAGACTTTTGCTCTATTTAATTCCTTACATATACGTGCATGTCTCTTTCTCTCTCTGGTACTCCGACACTGACAATCCGCGAAAGGGAAAGAGAACGAAGAGAGAGAGAGAGAGAGAGAGAGAGAGAGAGAGAGAGAGAGAGAGAGAGAGAGAGAGAGAGAGAGAGAGAGAGAGAGAGAGAGAGAGAGAGAGAGAGAGAGAGAGAGAGAGAGAGAGAGAGAGAGAGAGAGAGCGAGCGAGGTAGAGATAGGAATTACGAACGTGATGCCCAGCAGCAGCAACAGCACCTTCTCAGGCCGACGAATTAATGCTCCCGGTGTTCGTGAATCCGCGTTCGCCCATTCATAACGCGAATGTTATTAGCGCAGATCGCAACTCGGATAGTCAGGCCGTATACGCGGGCCTCCTGTATGGACCTCGTGTGCTCTATACCTCGTCGTGTGGTTAAAATAAAGATGATGAATGCTCGCGGTACCGTCCTTCTGCACCGTCCTACTTCAACCCTCTTCTCACCCCCTTTGCTTTTGCTCCACCCTTTACTCTTTACCGTCGTACTTTGACCCTCTGTCTCACTCTTTCCCTCCATATATATATATATATATATAGGTGTGTGTGTGTGTTGAGCATGGGGATTACAGACTACTATGAAGACGGTTCTCGAAGTCGAGTGCTTTAAAATCATCTTTCCTCATATATATATATATATATATGTATATATATACTATGAACGCAGATACTCCATCTCTTAAGCTCCAGTCTCGGACTCATCTCAAGATGTAGATTGATATCGGCTCCGACTTTTGCTTTCGAGCTCGGACCATTTCCCTCTCCCTCTTCGTCTGTCTGCCTCTGCCTCTCTCTCTCTCTCACTCTCTCTTTCCCTCTTATTGAATAAAAAATCAAGAAAACACACAATAAGAGAATAATTTGACACGTGACGTTTTGTGTGAAATGTGAAAAATCTAATAAATCATAGGTGTGCACTTATCGATGCTCCGTCTGTCTCTAACGATAATGCTAGACGTGGATTACTTCCGGTCAAGCTAATAATAGTTATAGTAATAATAATGATAATACCTGCGCGTCGTTGCACCGGGTGCAAGGCGTGTGTGTGTACATCTCCGCGATTACACGTTGGGCTTATTTTTTTTTGTTTCTCGACTCGTTCCCCTTTCGTTGCCGGGCACTTAATGACCGGTCCTAATTATCACTGGAGACTCGGGAATCTCGCTCGGTCTCTCGCTCCCTCCTCCCTCTCTCCCTCTCTCTCTGTCGCTCTCTCAATGCGGGGAAACTGATATAAAGCGCGAGCAGCTAAATTTCCATCTGTCGGATATGCGTCTGAGCACGCTCAGCCCCAGCGAGACTGATGATCCGACGATCCCTCGAACCGTACGGGAAAGAACGCGCGCGTAGGTTGAGAGAGTAAACGCGTGTGTGCAAACACACACACACACATACAAGTATGAGAACAAAAATCTGCGGGTGTGGAGGGGTGTACACACACACACACACACACTAGAGCGGCGTACCACGGGAGAATCTACGATAATGTCCCCATGTAATATAGTGACAACGAGATACGCCTGTTTCCTTGCCTATATTCCTGCGTACGCTCCTCACTCTGCCACTATCTCTCTCTTTCTTGCTCTCTCCGTCCTTCACGTTTGCGCAAAATTATTATACGGAGCCAGAAACGATGTGGAAGAAAACGGCCTTCTAGTGAGGGAAAGAAGCGAACAGTAAATGGGAACGACATCGCTTTCCTGTAGGGCTCGATGGTGTATCTATTGACTCAAACGCCGTTATAAACAGGGTGGCTCGGAAAGTGACGCACAGAGGGAAAATCGAGATGCCTTGCCATACCTATCCGAACCATCCCCATGTATGTTCTACGACGTTTTTTACTTTTGCGGAAAAAAAGCTTTAACAGTTTTTTTTCTTTTGTGTATGGGTATGCGATTTTGTTGTCATCGTTACGAAGTGCACTGTTGAGCAATGAATACATGACCAACTGGACACTGCCGTGAATGCCTGAAATTTGGAATAAAAAAAAGTAGGTTGAAGAGGATCGTTCACTAAAGTTCAGATGATTAAAAAAAATAGTCCCAGTAGTCTCAATGACTTCCGATTGATTTTGAAGGCTTCTAACATGGAACATCACTCAAGTGTCCGCTGTCGATTTTGCTGAAACTCATATATGTGATAAAGCATTGGAAACTATTAGACACCTATTTTTTTAAATCTGTGGTAAAACGATTTTAAGGGGGGAAACCATCCCTCGAAGAAAGGCGTGTCGACGGGTGCTATTGCAGTTTTACCCACAAGCAGTCCACCGATGTGAATGAAACAAAAGCCAAAATTTTTCTATTGCAAAGCGATGAAAAATCCACAATATAAGAATTGAAGAAAAAAATCAAATTGAGGGATGACACGCATTTCTCTGAGGGGATGTTTTCTCCCTTAAAAACGTTTTTCCGCAGATAAAAAAAAATCCGTGTCTAATAGTTTTCAATGCTTTATCACCTATATGACTTTCAACAAAATCGAAGTGGACACTTAAGTGATGTTCCTTGTAAGTGGAATGTACATACACAAAAGAGAAAAAAATGAGTAAGTATGCTACAGGACATAAAAAAAATCGTAGCACACACATGGGGGTGATTCGGATAGGTATTGATAGGAGGCGTCTAGATTTTCGTTTGGACGTCACTTTTCGGGCCACCCTGTATATGTATGTGTATATATATATATATATATATATATATATATATATATATATATATATATATATATATATATATATATATATATATATATATATATAATCAAATACGTCTGTGTGTGTACGAAAAAAAGTGCAGTCTTACAGAATTCCGTAAGAGTTTCGCGTCCGATCGGACAAACGGGTTGGTACGTTGTTGACCTCCCTCGTGCGTATTTCGATATTATCGTTATGCAATAGTTTCGGCCTCGTTTCGCGCAAACCCGCGAGACACGATAAAGAACGGGCGTCAAATTAATTGTTCGCTTTTCTCTCGGTCGATATGTGTCTGTGGCTGCGTGTGTGTGCGCGCGCGCGCCCTCGAGCACTTGTACTCCTCCGCTGTTCCGGGACAAGCCCCTGCCGACGCTGCCACTGTCATCGACTAGGCGATCCGGTCTCTACGCTCGTTGTCGTCGACGTTGTCGTCGGCGTTGTCGACGTTCTCGTCGTCGACATCGACGACGACAGACGCATGCGGGAAGCGGGCCATAGGGGACGGTACTATTGCCCCGATGCGGCGAAATGGCCGAGAGTGTGAAATACGAGAGAAGAAAAGGCGCGAAAAGGCAAGAAGAGATCTTCGCGAATGTGTATATAATAAAGCGTATACGTATGGCAAGGGGCATTGGGTCTTGTACCTCCGGACGTTGAGCGATGCCGCGAGACGAACGATTGTGTTTGAGCAACAGATCTCAATCTTTCACTCTCTCTCTCTCTCTCTCTCTCTCTCTCTCTCTCTCTCTCTCTCTCTCTCTCTCTCTCTCTCTCTTTCTCTCTTTCTCTCTCTTTCTCTCTCTCTCTCTTTCTCTCTTTTTTGTCTCTCTTAGCCTATCGTGGGCTCGGCTAACGATTCTAACTCTAAAATTAGGGCTAAAGCGCAAAACACACGTGGGAAAAGCTTTTGTGCCCAAGTGGCAAAAAAAAGATATAAATACAGTAGAACCTCGATTATGCGAAACTCAATCATCCGAACGTTGGCGCAAAATCTACATGGTTGGGCGAAATGGGCGAGTAAATGGAACCAAAGAAATCAAATAAGCATTCGATTTTTGGTAGAGGTTAGGTACATTTTCTATAAGAGGTTCAATACGTTAATATTTAAATACTAAATGAGTTAAGGGGCTATACCAGTGTGACACTTCAAAAAAATCGATTTTTTGCCTTTTTCGACAGTTTATACTTTGAAGAATATCCTGTAAAAATTTCAAGGCCGTATCTCTAATCATTTTATCTTGCAAAAATCGATAGTCACATCTTTAAACGCGTTTTTCTCGAAATGAGATTTTTCAAATTTGCTGACATTGTAACTCAAAAAGCAATTATCCGATTGGCTTGAAATTTGAACTGAGTACTCTTGAATATATTTACTCTACAATGACGTGGGATATTTGTGATTGGATGAAAATTGACGATTCGGCATTGAAAAAACGACCATTTCATAGGCAAGAAAACAGACTTTTTTCATAACTACGCCATTTTGTTAGATTTTGATATTTTTCGAAAATCCTACGTCATTGTACAGGAAATACCTTCCAGTTATATGACATTTTCTCCTTTTTCGGTTTCAGCGACCCAATCGGGCGGAATCATGTGAGCAGTGGAGGAACTTTTTTTTGGCACCTCTGAAGGCAGCGCATAAGTCGCTTGGATCTCAATATTTCTCTATGAAAAAATTATGTAACATAGGTCAAATATAGCCAAATATATTCTTAATTTTCCGAAACATTTAATTGAGTGCTGTTCTTCCAAAAAAATTCCCGAAAATCACCCAAATTTTCAGCGTTCACACTGGTATAGCCCTTTAATATTTGAATGTCGAATAAGTTCATATTTAATATTACATGTATATAGTTTATATCAAAGAAGATAATATTTGAATATGTTTATTTTACAAGAGGTTCAATATATTTTAATATACTGTAAATCCATTTAAATTGGTGTTGTATATTATTCCTTCAGAAAAAAGAAATTGCGTTTCGATTATCCGAACTAGGGTCAGCCTCATTGATTTTGATAATAGAGGTTCCACTGTACTAGTTTTCGTTTGTCCCCCCTTTTTTCAAGTCTCATCAATTTCAATTCCGGTCTGATTTTTCCGGTATCACGAAACTGATCGGTTTGTTCTAGAAATTTCGTTTTCAGGCAATGAAAAAAAAAAAATCGTTCATCCATCCAAAATTCAGTTGGCTTACCAAAATTGTATCTTTAAATACGTTCAACTTGATTTTTTATTGGCATAACAAAACAGTATAGTTGGGCAGTAACCAAAGATACATTTAAACTATCTGCTTATTTAGCATGTCTGAGCAACTGTTAAAACAACAAAATTTCGAGACAACAAAATGCATTTTGCACATTCAACGATACTTTTTTCTCAGTGCGACAGCCTCTTCGGCTTGAGGTTCGAGGGTAGAAGTCGAGATAAAATTGGATGATTGAAATTCTTTAATGAGTCAATTTCAAGTACAATTATGACGAAGGAAAACGAGTCGGATCCGAAAGACCCACCGAATCCGTACACTTTGGAAGAATCAGATTAGACATCCAACAGGACGAAATTAGTATTCCGTTTTCGACACGGTTAGTGTACTTTGTTGGGCGAAAGAAGAAAAAGGAAAGCAAAAAGCGTGCGCAAGGAGAGTCAACCGTTGAGGGACACATTTTATTGCGCGGCAAATCTCGCCTCGACAGGGTGGTCCCGAGGGCCGAACAGCTCGAAAGGTGCACACATACGATCCCTCTCATTCGCGCTTCATCGTCTTTCCGGCTTATGCCCTATACCACGTTTGCCGCATCTCTCTTTCTCTTTCTCTCTCTCTCTCTCTCTCTCTCTCTCTCTCTCTCTCTTTCTCTCTGCCTCTCTACCTCGTGCTCCCCACACGCGCGCGCCTGTGCATCCATGCTTACGTTATTACCCCTCGAATTACTGGTGCGCACAAAGCGGCTTTATGTACATTCGTTTATACATATATATTGATATTGCATGTATGTAGATTCGCATAAACGTGGATCACTTGAAACGATCGCAGGCATATGTACAACATGCATTTGTGTATCATTCGATCGCCCCGAGAATCAAATCGATGATCTCGTTCCATAGATCAGCCATAAAGTGCCAATAGCAGGGAGACCGAAGATTCTCCTAATCTTCCCCCTATTATCAGTATAGGCGAACCATTTCAAGGAAAGATCTTCCCTACTACATATTTCTCTATATACTCCCCTACTTTATATATATATACAGGGTCGCCCGAAAAGTGACGTTCGAAAGGATAATCTAGCAGCCTCGTATCAATACCATCAGCCCTGTGTATATAGCACGATTTTTTTTACTTTTCAAGAAACAAAAGTATTATCTTATTTTTCTCTTTTGTGCACTGAGAAAAAAAATCATTGATCCAATAGCATTGGTGTTTTTGAATGAAATTTCGTTGGATCAATTGTAAAATTGTTGGTGTAAATAATCGGATTTATTAGTCCGAACAAAACGCTATTGACTTCAATAACATGATAAAATTGAAAGTTTTTTAAAATTCAAATGATATATTGTTAGCCGAGAACAATATATTATTGAAACTATCTAAAAAATTATCGCGAACAAATTATATAGTTTTGAATGCAATTTTTGCAACGATCGAAAAAAGCGTTTCAATTCATAACATGTATATTGTTGATTCGTGTACACAACAAAAATTGAATTTCCCTCGTTTGATTCAAATAAAATTTCTATTGAGTAAATATGTTATTTTATTGTTTTCACCGTATCCGATATTGATTTGAAGTACATTATTCGTTAAAATATTAATATTTTATTTTGATTGAAAGATATTAAGCAAATGTCTGAATTGGTTAAAAAATTACGCGAAAGCAAAATTTGTTTCTTGCACATTTGATTGAGAAAATTCAACCATATCATGGCCGAGCGCCACCGAAATTGTAGGTGTGAGGAAACCCGTAGTTCTCGGAGTAACCGCTAGTGGCCGCGCGCGCTCGTTTTTCGTGGGCGTAGCGCGAACTGAAAATCTACTTAAACGCTGGAGAAACTCTAAAGAGTATCGCTTCTTGGCCTGTAGCTAAGATCAAAGTGCAGTATCTGTTCTAATCAGTTGAACATCTGATATTCTCTCCATGGATATTCCATTGGATACCTGATATTCTCTCCACTATAATCGTGGATGATCATTCTAATGCTCACTTTTTATTTAAGATTTAAAACAAATTGAAAAACTTACGTCCCATGGCATATTCGTTTCGATGTAGTAAAGAAATAATTAATTCTTTTGATTGTATTTTTACGAATTAAAAAATGTTTGTAGTAACCGCTTAATTATTTCATCCAATACATCTACGGATTGTATATAGAATGATTTCAAAAGAATATGCTTTCATTCGAAGGATAATGGAGATAGTCAGAGAACAGAAGAGCTTTAAAAAAAAATATATATGTTATTTAAATCAATCACATTTTCCAATGTTTTATAGTATTGAAATAATCTCATATATCGGTGGCACTCCGCAGCAGCACATTTATTTGGATCAACCAATATATTTTTTTGATTCAATTGGTTTTTTTTCTCAGTGTGTATATACTTTCTTCGCGATTGTTTTTACTTGTATTATCATTACGACGCGCATCGCTGAGCCATCAAAAAATTGCCGACTGAACACTAACGTACGTCTCTTAAACTCTGATCAAAAGTTAAAAAAATAGGTTTGAGAGCCTCAGTCACTAGAGTTCAGATGATAAAAACAAAATATGTATACTGGTCTAAATGACGCCCAATAGCTTTTAAACATTTCTGTAAGGAATACACAAAAGAGAAAAAAATCCATGCTACCAGAAACTCGAAATAAAAATTTTAATGCTTTTTTTTCCAGAAAATAAAAAAAATTCGTACACCACATGAAAGTGATTCGGAGGTACTGAAATGAGGCATTCAGATTCAGATTCAACTTTTGGACGTTACTTTTCGGGCCACCCTGTGTATATATCTGAGTAGGTTCATGTGTTTGCTTGTGTACGAACCATGCAAATGAACCCAACATTACTACGATGTTCCCACATGCTGGTTACATTAATACGTACGGACGACCCATATATATGCGGATGGTGGGCGAGTGAATCTGGAATTGGGATCGATCGTGCACTACGATTGACTCGGGATGATTTAGCGGGGGTGGCTTAATTACTGCAATCTCGATCGCCGTTGGGCGATTACGTTTCGTGTGCACATGTATCCATGGTTCGCTGATTGTAATATGCGCATCGGGAGGAGAGAGGGAGTAGCTAGTGAGGGAGGGAGAGAAGGCGAGTAACGGCGAATTCTGTAGGTAGTGGGGAAGGGGTGATCGGATAGGTTTTGGCTTATTGAGTCTCCAGACAAATAAATAATCATTAACCAGATAATAAATAAATAAATAAGCAGGTGTCTAATTGCGTAAGATATGATTGAATATGCATAACGTAATTTATTTTCGTAAATGCATTATTCACCGGTAATAAATTCTCACCAACAATTCATTGGTATTAATTTATTGATTGATGAAAATGCTATTAAAGATCGATGTTATCAATAATAAATTACTCGATAAATGAATTCATGAATAATTTGTTTTTTAAAAGTGCTTTATATATATTTTTTTGTGCTATATGTTGAGTTCGCTTATTATTGAGTACACGGGCAATGTGAAATGACGTCTACAAAAAATAGATTACAATAATGAATAGATAGATAAAAAAAATAAATAAAAATAATATGTTGAGATACTCGCGGTGCGAAGCATTCTTTGAACGAGGGGAGGGAGAAAGGGTGGCCGAAATTCGTATCGGCTTGACTTTACAGTTGCAAAAGTGTCTAAATATATATAGATATGTGTGTGTGTGTGTGTGTGTGTGTGTGTGTGTGTGTGTGTGTGTGTGTGTGTGTGTGTGTGTGTGCGCGCGCGCGTGCGTGCGTGCGTGCGTGTGTGTGTGTGTGTGTGTGTGTGTGTGCGTGTGTGTGTGTGTTCTCGGGCATCCGGGCGTGCAGGTAGCCGTTACGCGATCGTGCCCGGTGTATCGCGAATACAGAAGATCTCGAGAGGAGGGTGCGAGCATCCCCGGGCGCTCTTCTCGTGAATGAAAGCCGAGAGAACCCAAAACCAGTAGTGTTGGATCTCTTTCTTTCTCTCTCTCTGGTTTTATCCATGCCATAGCAAAGGGAGAATGAAAAAGGGAGCGAGACGGAAAACGGCAACCGGTTTTGATTCCATCGCGCTACCACTTCGGACCGCGCCGTCCCTTCCGGACAAGTTCCCTTTTCTTCCTCTTAGCCACTATTTTTATTTCTCTATACTTGATTCTTTGGATAATTACTTTTGCTCAGGTCTTCCTCTCTCTCACTCTCTCTCTTGCTCGTCCGTTTACCTATATATATATATATATATATATATATATATATATACACAGTGGGTAAAAAAGTATTTGTACATCTCACACGAAACTGTTGTTAATTTGGCTTCATTTGTTTGTTCGTGTTTACCCAAGATGTTTGTAAACAGGTACCATGTATATTTAGGATAAGCTATCGGACACAGAACCTTAATAAAACATTTTTTTTTTCGTAGGATAATTTGAAAAAGACGACGTGTACAAATACTTTTTTTACCCTTTTTATATATATATATATATATATGTACTAAAATTATGATATACTTTCAAACATTTTTCTTCTATTATAAGCCCCATTAATTAACCAATTATTATCGTATAATTTCTCATCTTCTAATTCATAAAAGGGGTTTTTCAATTCAACATAAAAAAATCGATTTTTCTTTTTCTACTGAGTCTTCGTATTACCGTATTATCATATTGTTATACCTTGAACAATTGAATTTGCACGGAGGGCAATAAACGTGGAACATTGAGCTCAAGCTTTACCCGGAGAGCACATAAAAGAAACGGGAAACGATCTCGGGAGAGGACCAATAACGAGATATAAATACACACAGCCATACACATGAATATATATATATATATATATATATATATATATATATATATATATATATATATATATATATATATATATACACGCGCGTATAGAGATATTCTACATTAGTAATTCTGGTTTTATCTTCCCGTATCGTCTCACGAATGCTTCTCTCGTTAGCGATCGATGAACGCAATAAATTTTCATCATTATAATACGGGGACAAACATTCAGTTTACATGCAGATATAAATCCGAGTACAGACACATAGACACACAGACGTGCAGTAATGTACGTATGTGTTTATATCGTAAAAAAATGAAACACATTTTTTTTTTATAGTTACCACACAGAGGCGCGAGATGGCTCTTTCCTCGACATTGTCACGAACAAGTTTTATCAACTCCTATATATATATATATGGATGTGTGTGTATGTATAGTAACGAAATTCGCAACAGAGCGGGGCGTCGGCAGCCACGGACAAAAAGTCTATGTATTCGTCTGTGAGACTGCGAGAGAGAAAGCGAGAGAGTGAGAGCCAAGGGGTTGGAGGGAAGAGCCGCCACATTCTTAATTAATTATCGCGCTTATGGATCTCCCGATGGCCGCGAGACTTTACCGACTGGTTCCACCGCGCAGGTTCGATAATCGGCGAATCTAAATTTACGTTACGCTTAACATATGTCTATATACATATATACACACACATATATATTCTTTGGTCCCTCGATCATCTGTTTACGAAGTCCTTGGAGATGCGACCTTTCTTTTTAGGTGGATATAAATATATATGTATACACACCTCCTTACGTATTCCATCTTGGCCAGATACATTTTTAAATGCTTTACCCCTATATATATATATATATATATATATATATATATATATATATATATATATATATATATATATATATATATATATGTATACGTGTCATCCTCGTCATGAACTCGTGGCGAAATCGTAACCGAAATTTCGGCTTTGCTTCGCCCTACGGGTTGACACTTTCGTCCCCCCAGCCGGCCGCCCCCTCCCCGTCTCGCTGTTCAACCCTCTGTTAGCCGGGCTAAATAATGAGCCCCGTGCTCGCCCCCTGAATGGCGCGAAGGAAGAACCAGCACGGGACAAGATTCCCTTTGTGTACGCCGGGCGGCACATTTCGGATTGCACAGGAGATTTACCCGCGCGAACCGTTGAGTCCTGTCAACCCTGGCGTTAGTTATGTATATATATATTTGTGTGTGTGTGTGTGTGTGTTTGCGGCGGCTCAGCTGTTTTTTCTTCGGCACAGTTTTGCTTGTATAGGCGCGTGTATATACGGATATAGGAATACTCTTCTTAGGTTTGACGTTCTCAGTTCTTAGGTCTTGACGTCACACGCGCAGAAAAACGATCGATCATTGGAAGAAAATATGTTTTAGAAGTCATATCTAAATTAGATTTAAACACGAATAGAATCGTATCTAAACATGTTTATATATATAGACATACAAATTGGGATACGACTTCTAAAATATATATTTTCTTCCACTGATCGATCGTTTATTCGCGTGTGTGATATATATGGGATGTTCCACGTCATTTCACCTGGCCCGTGACCCCGACCATTTTTTATTTTTCTGATTTTTTTTTTGTAAAATTCTACCCCATGAAATGAGCATTCACACCAATTTTTAGATTTTTATCTCTTCTCTTTGAGGAGTTATAATTTTCAAAAAAATCTCGATTTCGGAAGTTTTTGGATACGTTTAAACGCTGATAACTCCTGAACTAATTGATATATCGAGAAATGTCGATATATATAACTTTTTTCACTTTGAAGCATACTTTCGTTGAAAAATATGAAAAAAAAAATGATCAAATTTCAATGTCAACGTTTTTTTTGCTTCTAAAGTGAAAACTATTTTTTTTAAAGTCGATTGTTATATATTTTTTTACTTCTCTAAAATAGCGTGACTCATTCTATGATTTTTAAGACTAGTCTCATCGTGGGCCCATTTTTCCTTCTATTTTTTGCGAATTAATCATGTTTTTTGAGAAAATTTTCATCACTTTAATCTCCAATAATGCCATTAATGATTTTGTGATTTCCAATTCGCCTTCGACAGGCCGGAAACGGTTTGTTTTCAATTTGTGCTGAATTTAGCGAAAGAAAAACAAAATTTATAAAAAAAAAAATTGTAGAAGAATAGAAAAACGAAAAAACGCTTTTTTCTCGAAGAGTGAAAAAATATCGTAGAAGATACATCGGGGTGATTCGGATAAGTATTGATACAAGGCATCTGGATTTTCCTTTTGTCCTTTTCGAGCCATCCTGTATACATATGCATAAATATATACCCACACACTAGCAGAGTCTTTGTATAAAATTATCACGAGTGGATCCATCAGAGCTTATAGCGATGATAATTATTATTGCGTTACCTAATCGAAGTAGACTTTTTTACTTTTTTGTTTCAAGTTCTATTTGAAGTCCCACGATTTTTGGCATTTTCAGCGATCACGAGCCTGGTGGGAGGATCGCGGGGAGAGAAAGAACGAGAGAGAGAATAAGAGGGATGCAAAGTAAGAGGTAATGGGAATCGCGAGAGAGAAAAAAAATAAGAAAAAAGAATGAAGAAAAGCCAGTATACGAGGGAAGAGTAAAGGCAAAAGGCGCAGCTGGTCGGGACGATCGGTCTTGGGGGCTCTCTCCACCGCTTTCTTGGCGCGTGCCATCCCTCGTTGTCCTTTTTTTCGCCGAGTTTCTTTTTCGTTTTTCTTTTCTTTTTTTTGCTGCCTTTTTATTGCACCGCCGCGGCCACAGGTAAGAAGGGAAGGCGCGCGAGTTCCTCGTCGTCGTCTTCGTCGGCGACGTCGTCGTCATCGTCGTCGGCAGCGTCGTTTCTCTTCGCGGCACGCTCTTGAGCGGGGACCCACGACCTTATAGTCCGAAAAGAGAAAGAGCGGGAGGGAGAGAGAGAGAGAGAGAGAGAGAGAGAGAGAGAGAGAGAGAGAAACAGAGAGAAACAGAGAGGCCAGATTCGATCCGCCTGCAACGTATTCTCTACTTACCTGCGCGATGAGAAAAAAAGAGACAAAAAAATACAGAAGAGAGGGAGAGAAACACAAAAAGCGGCGGAAAAGAGGCGTTACTCGAAAGGGGTCAAGGTGCGAGATATGAGGGAGAACAAACACGAATGTATACGCGAAGGAGTCGGGGGCCAGCAAAAGGCAGAACGAGAGCGGGCGAAAGAACTCCGGAACCTTTTTTTTTCTTCCTTTTTTTTATTTTCTTTCTTTTAAATTCTTTATCGTTCCATTCCTTTTTGTCGTATTTCGTGCCACCGGAAACATTAACGACTCTTCAGACGCGCACTCTTCGATCTCTCCGTACGCCAAACGTAATTGAACGTCGTTGCAGTAAGGAAAAAAACGAAGCATCCAGACGATGATTCGGTGGAGAAATAATTCGGAGTCAGCTTTAATATTCGGGGGACATATTGGGAAAAAGCTTTTGAACGTAATTGGCTCCTTACGTGCAAAGAGTTTTCGATATCGCTCATCCTCTAAAAAACGTTCATGCAACAGAAAAATCAATAAACGGATTTTTATTGCAATTGACTACATATTATTTACAACCCTAAAAAAAGTTAACAATTTTCACAATAAATAATGTACGTCAGTAAAATAAATAAAAATGAGTTTTTTTTTCTCAAAACAGCATTTTTTGTTTTGTGACAGTTTTTTTTAGTGGATGAGTGATCTTATTTATTTAGGTGAACACTGTTGGTAGGACTCGAGAGTTTATCGGCATTTTTTTACCACACTTTCCCTGCGCCCTTGTGCACCCCTCCCCCGTCTAGGGCTCGGATGATGGGGGGGGGGGGTGAAAACAGAAAATGGCAAGGTGCCGAATGCCCGAAGTAATGATAAAAACTAATTAAAAATTTTCTAAATTTAAATTTAAATTAAAAATTAAATTTCGAAAACCCGCAAGGGCATACGATGGAACATTGGAAATAAAATACATATCTCTGATAAATAGATCGTGACTTTTGAAATTCTGTCGGCTTCATTGTTTCTCACGGCGCGACGTGCCTCGATACGCTCGTTAGCAAACACCCATGGTTGGTTTTAAAAAAGAAACAAACAATCAAAAAAAAATCCCCGTTCTCGTTGAACGCTCTTTCGTGCATAATTAATAACGCACGTTGCGAAATCTTTGCGAAATAATTGCAATTTAATTGTTCGCGAAGGAGCGTCAAGACCGGGAGGAATTTAAATATTCATTGAAAAATTCCAACGATCCGATCAGCACAAGAGAGAGATCGAGAGGGAGAGAGAGAGTGAGAAAATTCCGCTCGATCCGCTACGGATCAGTTTGAATAAATTAAATAAATTAAATAAAAGACACGCGCGATAAATTGACTCGTTATAACCAACGAGTCCTTTTGCTGTTGTGCGCATATGCGAATATTACTCATTCGCAAAATGAATCTTTCGAGATTTAGGGGAAAAAAAATACGAATTTATTTCTCTATCGCCATGATCGCCATCGAAATATATTTATATCTCTTCTCTTCTTTTCTTCCGCTCTTTCTATTTTCGGCCATTCGCATTCTGAATGCGCACACATTTTTTTTTTTCGACATCCAGAATAAAGACATTGATGAATCTCGCTATCGTCACATACGTATTTTCTTTCTTCGTGTAACGCACCAATGAAGAAGTACAGGGTAAAAATAAATACATAAAATATCAACAATCAATAATTGACTTTTGAAATTTATGAATATTAAAATATTCATTTTTATTCAATATTTTATTTATTTATTACGTAGAATTATGGGATATTTGGGTATTCAAAAAATCATATATTCAATTATAAAAATTTCGGTATGTCAATATTTAATTATTTCATTAATTGAAAATTAAATTTAAATAGATTAATGTACTCGGATATTTGATTGCTTCATTCCAATATTTCCTCTCTCTCTTTCTTTGGCTATCGCGGCTCTTCTCTCCTTCTCGTTTCTCCTTCCTTCCCCGAAAATGACCGAAATCGTTGGGCAGAAAATAATGACAAAACGCGAGTTGTTGGTACACGTGTCCCCCTTGAAATATCCCGTTGGGAGATTGTCTCTCAAATAAGTATATATAAACGCATACATAAGACATTTGCGGAGTCTTTCACAATCTCGTTGATCGTCCTCCTGTGGCAAAAGACAAGCGACTCGTACCGGCGCGACTTGGCCACCCTCGCAACAATATTTGGACACGCTCGTTCTCCGACGTGACAAATGGAGCCTCGAAGCACAGAGAAAGAGAGGGAGAGAGACAGAGAGAGAGAGAGAGAGAGAGAGAGAGAGAACTTGTAAAGAGGAAAATACTACATTGCTTGTCCCTCTCAGTATACAAACGTATAAAATATCTACTGTTACAAGATACGAGATGGTCAGTCGGTTAGTATAATAGAAGTGGTCGTGTCATAGCGGGTGTAAATGTGGCGAGGGAGGAAATCGCACTCCGAGAGAGCGAAGAGAGAGAGAGAGAGAGAGAGAGAGAGAGAGAGAGAGAGAGAGAGAGAGAGGGAAAGAGAGCGAGGACCGTTGTGATGTCAGCACAGCGGGCGGGGGGAGGGGTGCAAAGACGTTTTTGTCCTTTTCCATATGCGCGAGTGTGCGTTCTGTTTCGCGTAGTTTGTCGTAGTCTTTGTTGTCAAACGACGTCCTCTCTTTGTGCTAACAACACGGGAAACGAAATGCGAATAATGCACCGCGCACAGGAACAGGAGTGTAACACACGACACCCCTATTATGTCTGGAGCCTCATGTACGCTGCAACGTAAGCGCCGTACTATGTAACTACCTAATGTAAGAATTCGTGCTGTAGCGGGTGGAGAAAAGACGAAATTTGTTTTCTCGAATACTTCAATGGGCGCTTGGGGTATTCCGGATGCTGGAGTAGCAAGGGAGAGAGAGAGAGGGAGAGAGAGTGAGTGAGAGGGAGAGAGTGAGATGGAAACAAATGAAAACCAGCATCTTTGGTCCACTGAGATTCTGTAAAGTTGCTGGTACTCTCTGTCTCTCTCTCCATCTTATTGCACCGCTATTATACAAACGCGACTCTGACGGAGGGAGGAACGTCAACAGCTGGTGGTATCGCCTATAGCTCTTTCTCTCTCTCTCTCTCTCTTGGTCTCCTTCCCACCGATGCATCGCCACTTCGAAAAAAAACACACTGCCTTTTCTTATTTCTCACCCTCACTTTATAACTTCGTCCCCCCTCCCTCACTCCCGCCCTTTCACACACGATCGCAAAGCCGTTCGTTTTTGTTGCAGCGATCAAGGAACTCTCCACCGTATCGAAATTATGTTCATTCTTCCTGTCGTAGGGGCACGAATTATTATATGAAAGTATTATTTTGTCATTTGTGGTAAGGGCTTGTTGATGGTTTGAGTTTCCGGCAGTGCAGTTCGAGTGGAAGAGAAGAACGAAACAATTAATTAATAAGTATATATATATATATATATATATATATATATATATATATATATATATATATATATATATTCCATTTTCTAATTATTTTATTCGTTTATTGTTGACTAAAAATGCACTGCGTGAAACAGATCGTCGTTAATTTAAAAAAAATGCTTTTTTCAAGGAACATTGAGAAATCTCTAAATGAATTAATAAATATATATACATATATACCATCATTTTATTATATTATAAATAAGAATGAATTTTCAGGTAAATCATTTTTTATTCATTTGATTGTATACATGTGTATATTTGTGTATAATTACATATTCAAAATCTTATATAACTGAAAATACATCGCTTTTTTATTTAAAAAAATTGCTAAGTCAAATTCACTAATGGAAGAAAAAAACTGCGTACATTTCGGAGGCTGAAGTAAAATAGGGCGAAAGGGAGAATTAAAGGGGAAAGAAAAAAAGAGAATGTAAGCAAGTGGAAACGAGTAATGAAATATGAACAGTTACGTGGATAGTAAAAAGTACACGCAGCGTATTCGTAGCGAACGTTTCAATTGAATTCCGCCTGGTAATGAAGTCAGGTTAATGCGAAGAGTAATAAGCCCTCGGTGCTCGGGCTATTTTAATTAGCCGCAGCGTACGCACAGTATCGAGCGTCGAACACGTAACACGCGTGCTCGATACTGTATTTTTCTCGGGCTTTTTAATGAGTGGGCGCGAGGCGCCCTTCCAATCGGCATATATGTTTTCCGTTTTATTTTTTTCACATTATGTCACACACTACCGGCCTCTCTGTACGTGTCGTTATTATTGATCGTTCGATCTCTAAAGCGAATCTCTCACACCGAGATTCCTCGAGGGAAATTGTCGAGTTCCAAAAGATATTATTTTATTTTTTCTTTGTGGAAGCGGTAAAAGATTTTATTCGCTGATGTTTTTCGCGGCTTGGGCGTTACGCTACGGATGAAAATTATACGAACGCGAGAGAAAAGTTTATGACTGTAATCGTAAAAGAAAATCCGCGATGGTCCAGGTAATACGCTATTTAGCAGAGTGTCATTTAGATGAGTGTGGGGTCGTTTGAAAATCGTTTGGTCGATGTAGAAACGCAAGTAAGTTCCTCCATGTTCATAATGCACACGTGTGTAAACGTAGGCCATGAGAAAAAGATGTTCTGCTATTCTAGCTTAATAGGGATTATTGGGTATCTAAAGGAGGGTACAATGTTTGAAAGTATCATGCGTTAGAGCCTGCGAAGAACCTCCGGCATGGCAGAAAGTAGACTTTCTGACTCAAAGGAGGTCAGTAAGGCTCACAATTGAACCTACGGACCCTCAGGTCGGCCTACTTCGAGCGCTCCCGCAGAACCTACTGCCCCCCCCCCTTACGGCCTCCTGTACACTGCTAAACAAAAAAATTAATTTATATAGAATCTATTTAAATAAAATAGGTTTTTTCCTTGTCTCACAGCCTACTACGATCATATTTCTTTCGAAAATATTTTTATATATTAATAAAGATGAGATTCAAATTAATCTTTAACAGTACGAGACATGAGAAAAATTCAAATTGCAACAATGTTTATTTTTTTGTGTACTATACATTGGAGATGAGAACGATAAGGGTATCGACGAAAAACACCCCTATTTTCGAGGGTGCGTTTCACGCCTTGAAATCGTTTTTCCGCCGATAAAAAAATCCGTGTCTCTTAGTTTTTGATACTCTGCCACATAAAAAAGTTTCAACAAAATCGGAGGAGGCCACCAAATTGATGTTCCTTGTTAGTGCTTCTCAAAATGTCCGAGTACCCAAAAGGTTCTCATGCAACACCTAAGGGACCTTGACGGACGAGAATTTTTTTTTGGAAAGCAACATATTAATCGAATACGGAAAATAACGGAGGGCATAGTGCCAGTGCCATAAAACTTTTCAGTGGGAGCTCTGATGAAGTAATTTGGAATCCTCTGTTGACCTATCGGTTTATTGAATTTCGAGTCGGAAAGCCCGTAGAGAGCAACAGCGGCAGGCAAATCGTTTTTAAGAGCCGAAGGAATCCTGTATGGCGCTGGAATCGCGGGTTAGCCGGTCAGACATCAAAGTCATTAAGGGGTTACCCCCACTTGCGATTTTGAAAAAGTCGATTTTTTTTATTGCTTTTTTTTAAATATAAGCATCTGAGAATATGTCCTGAAAATTTCAAGTCGATCCGAACAAAATTGACTGAGATATGAGCGTTGAAAGAGAAGAATCCGCGTTGAAAGAGCGTTGAAAGAGAAACTTTAAACGCGTTTTTCTCAAAATGGCATTTCTGAAGTCGGTGACCAAGATTACTCGAACACTAATAAACCGATCTTCTTGAAATTTTGCAGGCTTATTTAATACATAAAAATGTAGTCTTTAATCGTTCGATTTTTTTATCGAAAAAAAAAATGGCCGTTTTATAGCCAAAAAACGGCCGTTTTTTTTCGTTAAAATCGAACCATTAACTTTGACTGTTCGCCATTTTGTAAAAAATGAATATTTTTTAAAATCCTTCGATTAAAGACTAGTTTATACTTATATTTGACTAAATCCATCCGCATTTTTTTCTTCCGATGATCCACTTCGCCGCAATGTTGGTCACCGCAAACCGTGTATATAAAAACATTATTTCATTGACGGCCATTTGCCACTAAACAATGTAATATTTTTCAATAAAAAAATTCCTGAAAGTTCTTCAAGATGTGTTCTTTAAGATGGTATATTGATCGATTAAAAAAGTTTTGTAGTTTTCTTTAAAAAAATTCATGAAAAAGGCCTTTCTTTGCGCTACAAGTGGGGGTAACGCCTTAAGCTTTCCCTTGTGGAAACTTTGAGCGCGTTTTCCTCAAAACTGTATTTTTCCGAAATGCTCGAGTGATTACTCAAAAACAATTCAATCGATGTTGATAAGTTTCGTCACACATGTTCCTTGTACACCATCAGTTTGTCGGTGAACCTAAATAATATTTTTATTTAAAAAATAAATTGTACTTTTGCCCTCAAATATAGCAAAAATTTCACGAAGAATCACAAAATTGACTTTTTAAAGCTGTCATTTCGTGAATTTTGCAAATATTTCCAAAATTCTGCTTCATTCACAGCGTATGGGTGTTATTTTTTTTTGTTATAGACAATTACAGCGCGAATAAGAACTCCAGGAGTGCGGAAACCTTTTCACCGACTTCCTCTGAGCATCGATGTAGACGACTGCAATTTGCAAAATGAAAAACACAACGTCACAAATTTCCATGCGTATTCTTTACATGAAAAAAGAAATCACTAAAAAACTCAAATTTTTTACTTTCTAAATGGTTTTCCCCCCTCAAACGAGTTCTGACAAAATCAAGAGATAGTTAAATTGCCTTCGCGCACTGGAAAACTGTCGATTCGGGTATTTAAATTGAAATTTAATTAATTTTTTAAACTGAAGAATCAGGCTCTTTAATAAAAGTGCAATAAATTACTAACCGTAGATTCGGGATTTTAAATTGAATGTTCAATAATTAAAAACTGTAGATTCGAGTTTGTAAATTAAAATATTGTCAATAAGAGGCTGTAGTCTCGGGCTTTCAAATTAAAATGTAATAAATCGAAAACTGTCGATTCGGCCTTTTGAAAAACCGGTCGGCCCGATGTGGAGATAAAATTGACAAATATGCAACTGTGCAATGCTCGCTCAATGGTTCAGAATTCATCGCGATGGGGTTAATGGTACATCATGAATAGTATACAATAATTGAAAGATTAATAGCATATAGTTATTAGTGTGAGTTTAATGCCGTACAATTAACAGTAGAGAATTAATATATATATTAATTATCTTTGGATAATAGTATGAAATTGTTGTGCGATTAATAGTAGAGAAATAATAGTGCGGAAACAATAGAACATGATAAAATAGTAAGCGATCAATAAGTTCAAATTCATCGTACAGAATTAACAGAATATGATCAGTAGTGCCGGCTCAACAGGATGACATCAATATTGCATGATTAATAACCTACTGTAATAAAGTGAGATAAACTCATAATATCAATTAATGAGATATTGTTAAAAGAAGATGAATTGATATTAATAAAATAAGATTAATTGATAACAAATATTATGAAATGATAGTGCTGTATTTATATTGAAAAATGAATCGAATAAAGGCGTGGATTAATCGCAAAGAATTATTAACGCTTGTCGATATTAGTGGCAAAATGGTACAGAATTAATGCTATTGTATAGGATTAATTGTGTACGATTAAGGGCGGGGTAAGGTTAATTCGGTGAAAAAAAGGCATGTTTTTGAGATTTTTTTGGCGATACAGATAGTGTTAGTTTATTCAGTCAATTTTGCATATAATAATGCAACATTTGGACAATACTTTCCTAAATTTTCATTGCAAAATATTGAAAATTGAGCGAGTGACAGTGAATCTCCGGAGGCGTCTCGAAAAAAAGTTGTTTTGCCGTGAACATCATAACTCGCAACAGAATGATCTGAAACAAAAAAATCAAAATGCATTTTTTAAAGGATATGTTTCTCGAGGTAACCAGGGGAGGATTTTTTTTTTCGATTTTTCAATTTTTCGTAGCACTTGGGAGCCAAAAAACCGATTTTCGCTTAAAAAAATCGGCTAACTTGTTGTTGTAAAATTAATAATTGTTTTAAAAAACAACAAACAAGCTCCCGACAAAACCTGGTGAATTATGTGAAGAAGTACTGTGCAAAATTTCAAAACGTTTGTTGCAGTAGATTTTGAGTTATGGCGTACACGGACTTCAAACATGACAAGTTTCAGAAAAACGCTTCAAAGTTTTGCACACTGAAAAATTCACAATAAAACTCGATAATTTTCTTATACTGACGCAATTCGTTAACTTGTCGCGCCCGGCCTGGAGCAACGGATGCATAACTTCGTCAATTTTGCTCCGATCGACTTGAAATTTTGACACAATATTCTTGAGATATTATGCATTCATTTAAATTTTTTTCAAAAATGCAAAAAAATGCTAATACCTTACCCCTCCCTTTATAGTATTCGATGTCATAGATTCGCTTGAGCCTCCCGTTGGGTCTAATTGGCACAAGGGCGTATCTACCGCTCACGGCTTCGTTTCTTATTGTTAGTCTTCATTTTGCGCGCCCGCTTCGGCGCCCTGGCTCGACGCAGACCCAGCCATGCACGCTGTCTCTCTCTCGCACGGATGGTTTACGGCCAATTGTATTTATTTATTTTTGTCGTCAGTGAGTAAATAAAATGAACGTCAAATTACACAGTAATTCGGTAGAGTGAGGAAATTTATTAATTTTTGTCGCGAGTGAGTAATAAAATGAACGTTAAATTAAAGTGCGATTGGGGAGGGACGAGAGGATTATTTATTTATTTTTTGTTGCGCGTGTGTGAATTAAATGAACGTAAAATTCAAGAGCGACTCGGGAGGGACGAAGGAATAATTAATTTCTCGTTATCGCGAGTGAGTTAAAAAGATCAAGTTTTCTAGCAACGAATGTACGCATTGAAGTCTAACGAAAAACCAGGAACAAGGATAAAAGACTCGGTTGAGTCCGAAAAAATGACGACAATGACAAGTATTACTCAATCTTTTTATAATAATAACATTTGTAATCATTTAAACTGATGTCATCGATTGAATTTAACTTGTCGATCTTATTGATGTTACAATAACGATAGCAAGTATTACTTAGATATTAATAATATCGCTTATGATAATTTAAATTGATTTTTTGTCTATTTAGCAACTTCATCGAATGTATTCATTTTGGTGATTTTATCGCTCTTATATATTTGATTGATTCCATTAGCTAAATTAATTTTAATGTAAACATGCATTTAATTATTCGTTTGGAATATATTAATATCTATATCTATGTCGTGTTGTTTAAACAAATTGTCGACAAATATTCATGTCTTTGGGAAACAAATACTTCGATTCTACCTAGCTGGATTATTTTCCGTACGTTTTTCATCGGTACCGAAACATGTAGAAATTCATGCAATTCGAAAAGTATCGAAAAATATTTTAGTCGGCTGTTCGAAATGTACATATCTCAGTACCATTTTGAAAATATGGGGAGTTCTTGTTCGTTCGAGCACAGTTATAAAAATCGAAGTATCTTTTATTAACACCGAAAAGACTTGACGAGAATACATCTCAGTAGCCAAGAATTGTACAATTGGAGAACAAATAACAACAAACATAGCAATGGACCAATTAAATCGTGAATCTCACATCGTATATCGGTATATCACGTTCCTCCGATCTTCGAATCTTCGTTAATATCCAACATAGATTTATATTTCATTGATCGATGGATACACTCTCCGGAATTGATATTAGACGGTGGATGATTGATCAAACGTAAAATGTCATTATACTCGCTTTTCGGCTATCCATTATATTCGTTTTGTATCCGTAGAACCAGAGGAGCCACCGCGTGTGGCTCGTTTTGTTTTTTTTTCTTCTTCTTCTATTTGATTTCGTCCAGACGAATAGATTGAGTCGAGCGTTTAGGAGCGATAGCGATCTGGGTTGTGGTCTAGGGAAGACTACGATTCTAGTCTGACAGGTGCCCTTTTTACCTCGCTCTCTATTTTATATATATATATATATTCTCTTATGCGTATATTTGTGTTTCCTTGAACATGATCCGTAAACGTTCGAGATTGAACTTCAGATTTTCATCATTCATATATGCGTGTGGGCCAGTACGTATTTGTTTGTACATATTTGTCTATCGGATTGCATATGTATATCATACATCGATGTACGTGTGTGTGTCGTAGTCGTGATCTTATCAATTTATATATGGCTAGGATCGCTGCGACGTGTACGAAGGGAATACACTACGATTTTATCTCGGTGGAAATTTTTGATGTTCAGGACTTTGGGAACTGCTTTCGACTTTGGTTTCTTGTAATTAGGCATGGGAAAGTAATTGCTACGAGACATGCTTAGCAAATTGTTTATATACATATATAGGGACGGTATTAATTAATCTAAAGTCACTTTGTATGGTTACTGGAAGGACACTTTAAAGGGAATTAAAAAAATATATATTAAAAAACATTAAGCGATGGTTTTGGGCGTTTAGCTGCCGTGACTTCCCCCCCCCCCTCTCTCTCTCTATCACCTAGCGCGCTATCACGACGAAATACCCGGCGCCCTAAAACCCCGTCTCCATGACCATTTGTCGAATGCCTCCGACTGCGCGCGCTGCAGCTTCTCTCATCTCCCTCCCCCGCCTCAGTTGATTGGAATTTTTCATGAGCGTGAGAATTGTCGTTTTTGAAGTTCTCGCCCGAACTTTCTCCGCGTATCGAATATTTCTCTGGCAAATAGATCTTTACTTTTAATTCAAACCTGAATGAGGTCGGACAAATATTGAAATATATGCATAAAGAACTGTATATATGTGTATATTTATATGTATATATATATGTGTGTGTATATATATATATATATATATATATATATATATATATATATACGTGTGTGTATATTTTTAAGTAAAGAAAACGCAACTATAAGAAGAACGAAACGTTTCGCCAACAACGATTAATCCCGTTTCTTCATCCACATGCTCCGAATCCTTATGAGGGATGCGATCCATCAATCCACCGACAAATTAACATTTCCTCCATACACACACACACACACACACCCACACACACACACACGCACGCACGCACGCACGCACACACACACACACACACACACACACACACACACACACACACACACACACACACACACACATATATATATATGCGTATACGTGCTGGAGTCCTCGCGTCGTATTCTCCTGCTGTCCGTAGTCTCGAAGACTCCCTCGCGCGCGCTCCGAGGAACTTGATGCGGAAAAAAAGAATGATTGGTGAGGATGAAGAAGATCGAGAGATCGAGCGAGAAAGAGACGAAGGGAGAGAGAGAGAGAGAACTGACTTAAGTCACGCACTCTGACGTGACCGTTTTGTGTCTGGCAGGTGCAACGCGTCATATAACCATCAGATGCCAAAACGACGTGCGGGAACACACACACGCGCACTTAGACACACACGTGTAAGTGCGTGGGCCTCTTCTGAGCGACGAGTCGAACGAGGGAGGAAAAAGTAATAAAAAATAAATAAAAAAGCACGCAACGAAAATGCAGTGGGGAAAGAAGGGAAGACGGCGGCAAAGTATAGACGCGTGTTTCTTATACGACACACGTAAACTCTTCATCCCCTTTTTCTCTATTTTTTTGGTTGGTGCTGTTATTTTAATTTTTTTAATAGCTACTTTGGGGTCTCTGGCGCCTTCTCGCTTTCGTTTTCTCGCATTATTTTGTATGTGTGTGTGTGTGCGTGCGCGCGCCGAGATATCGGAGAGAGAGAGAGACTCTTCTGCCGGCGGTCCCATCTGCAGCGAGAGATTCTTCGTATCATCTCACGTGCTCCTCTTATGCATTAATTATCGTAATGGTATAAAACTCTCTCTCTCTTTCTCTCTCTCTCTCTCTCTCTCTCTCTCTCTCTCTCTCTCTCTCTCTCTCTCTCTCTCTCTCTCTCTCTCTCTCTTCCTGCAGAGATCGAACGAATGAGAGGATTAAGTTCAGAGAGGTAGAAGGAAACACATAGGTCTCTTGCTTACCTTACCTCTTGTAAGGTCGGGCTGGGGACAGGAGAGAGAGAGAGAGAGAGTTATTCATTTCGTACTCTGGAGCATATGCTTCCTAAGAGTACCGTACACATTTTGATACGAAGCGCATGTGCACTTAGATTGTTGAACATACATGAGAATGTAGTGAATTGTCATCGGGATTAAGGGGCTATACCAGTGTGACCATTTCCAAAAGTCGATTATTTTTTGCCTTTTTCGACGGTTTATACTTTCAATAATATCCTGTAAAAAACCCAAGGCCGTATCTCTAATACTCCCCGAATGGCAGTCTTCCAAAGAGCAACCGCTCGTCGGTATTTAATTGATAGTTAAATCTTTAAACGCGTTCTTCTCGAAATGAGATTTTTCAAATTTGCTGACATTGTAACTCAACGAGCAATTATCCGATCGGCTTGAAATTTGAACTGTTGAAATTTGAGTTCCCGCAAATGACGCTTATTTGGCTCAAAACTCGACATTTTCGCACGAAACAAATCATGTGATGCTGATACAAAATCGCTAATATTTCAAGGCTATGGTCTTGCCACATGTCCAACATTACGATATGACTGGTGGAGCCATCTTTTGTCAAAAGGCGGAGACTTGTTTGTACTCTCAATACATTATTATAAAAAATATTATTAGAAGAAGGAAAATGCTTCGTAGTAAATTCACAAATGTTCAACTTTTATGCATATTTCTTCGCGTATTATATGTATCGTCCTCATCCCACAATTGCAAATTTCGGAGTTTAGTCAAACATACGTCGATACTGAACGGGATTTCAACGTGAATTTTACGAATTTTTTTCTTTTCTCAATCATAAATTAATTGCGCCGACGGATCAATATCGCGCAGATGTTCCTTACTTCTTTGTATTTTTATATAGCTGCCCCGTTTAGGCGTATAGGATAGGATAGTGAAAGAGAGAGAGGTAGGAAAATAAAGATTAATCAATTTTCCGATTCTTCATGCTTTTCTAGCAGCTATTTACAGCCCTCGTATATATCTGTGTTCATGTGTACGTACGTATATGCCACAGCACGTTGTATTTATATATCTAGACGTTATTTAGCTCTTCCGCCGCGCGTTATGTATATCGTGCATTTGTGTAATCCGCGCGGTCAGCCCTGACGGGGCAAGCTCTACGTGCGTTTTACCGTGCGAGAACTCGAGTCACCGTGTAATTTATCACCACGCCCAGCGAGATCTTAATACGAATCACTTATCGACACTGTGCATATGGGTCTACATTCACGGATGCGTGTATATATTTTAAAAAGCAAATATATATAAGCACACATACACACACCTATATATATATATATAATAAAAAGGTATGTACTCACTTGCTCTATACACTGGCGCACGACCATTACGTATGCATGGTATATGGAGTATCGTCGAACCACAAGACACACTTTGTACGGGTGCGCGTTCTGTTGGCACATAGAGTAGTAGTCTCAAGTAATAATAAGAGTTCTGGATTATTAAGGAGAGGAAAAGGCGTCCTGTGGTAACGAGAAGGAAGTCGCGAGATCTACCGTACCATTTTTTTCGAATTTTTCTCCAACAAACGCTCTACGCTATATATATATATATATATATATATATATATATATATATATATATATATATATATATATATATATATATATTATATATATATATATACACACACACACACATATATCAAGCTTGAGGCACATATAGTGATTTTTCGTTTTACATTCGAGTAATTCCATCTTCATGATCTCCCGGGGCCTCTTCGTTTCTATCCCTCCCTGAAATTCAACCGTATGTGTGTGTATATATATATTTTTTTCTTTTCACATTCTCGCCACTATTCAGCATTCGTATGATTTTTTTTACTGTGTTGCAATCGTGGTTAAGACACGCCTCGAGTGACATTGTCTGTTTGTTTTTTCTCGACTCTTTTTTCTTCGCTTTTGCCTTATTTTTTTTTATTTTGGGGAGAGATGGCGCGACGAGGGAACGGGGTAGGTAACGTATGCACATAGTTGCAATACAGTAGGTGCGTGCACGTATCGATAAATGAGAAGCGAGGAGGCCTCGCGTGGCCTCGAGGCTAGTAATCTTGACGGTCCGTTATCATCGCACACGCGGCAGGGATAATTTTTCAAGTGCAACATCCGACGTCCCTTTTATTTGTCTTTTCGCTTCACGAGTATGGATCTGCCTATGTATGTGTGTGTGCGTGTGTGTATATATATATATGATGCGTGTGTGAATTTGTGTAAATATATTTACGTATGTGAAAACCGAGAGCACGGAAAAAGGAATGGAGGATGTCGCATTTGGAACATTATTATATTATTAAATTAGAACGTATATAAATATTGCAACTCACATCTACAAACACACATGAAGAGGAATTTGATCGAGAAGGAAGAAAATGGAGTGTTCGTTCGATTAGAGCATTAAATATATATATATATATATATATATATACTAAGTGCGCAGCTAAGTTCCCGGCTTTCACACATGGATGGCGCTAGCGACACATGAAGTCGGCATACTGAAGGCGGATTACGTGCACCGATCGAATTCGATCAGTCGACGTCCTCGCGGTTTCTGTTCTGCTGTATTTTTAGAGTTCGTGCTCATTCATCGTAGGGTTACTTTCTGGTAAGTTCAGATGGCGCTAGTACCGACACCGACAAGGTCGGAAGAGACTGACGCATATTGACAGTCGATGGGGATAGTTAAACGAAATGATGGATGTAGAGTCGCCGAACTTCAGTGTTGATATCCCTGGCAAAAAAGATGCGCGACATATGAGTTTCATTGACAGCTATCTTATGTTACACACTTCAAAATAAAAGTTTTGCCGAAAAGAGTGTAAAGTTTCAAAAGACTAAATTGCGTGGTGATGAATAATATGATGAATAATTACCCAATTGATTGGTTTCAATGACAGATTAATCTCCCGCTATCTCAAAGAAACAGAAGGAAAAAGGTCACAAGTAAAGTAAATTATTTAGACTTTTGTGAAGTTTAATTTTTATTATTAAAATTTACCACATATTACTGTGTCAGCATTTAAAATAAATGATTTTTTTATGAGAATAATAAATATTATGATTCGTAGTACTAATTACAATGTGTACGTCTTACACTCTAGGCTAAGAAAATGTTAATAAACATTCGTTGTGAAACGAAGATCATGGAACTAATGAATACTTTCTTTTTTATTTGTTTCTATGATTAATAGATGATACCAATACATATTCTTCAACAACGTGTCTTTCAACAGGAAATGGCAAATGAAAGAATTCGATTACATAATTTCGAACGACGATTTTTAAGAGATCGAAGCGACATATTTCAATTGCATGACCAACATTTTATTGATTCATTCCGATTGGGGCAGGACATGGTTTATTGTTTGTGCCGACGACTCACACCATATATCAGCGGTCAAGATAATGAAATGGCAATTAGATCGTGATTATTAGTGAACAGGATATAGTGGAACTCACAGGTCCACTGGCAAGGCGACGACTCATAGAAAACTATTTCACGAACAACATTTAAGTAGACCACAATTAAATCCAACAAAAGACGCTCAAAGAACGCCTACACATCGTCGTACTACAACTCGCCTAATTATAAATATTGGCCACTATATGTACTCAAATAAAAATATCACCAATATTTGGAAAATTGAACTGAATTGCGTTAACGATGTGAATTCGCAAAACTTCAGATATGCAGAATCAGTATTGGAAAACCTGAAGTGATATCTTTAAGTAAGTCATAATTATATTTTGTTCCCCTCACACTCCACAAAGACCGAGACAAATTTGTTCACGTCTTTGGCCATGCTTTTCATGCTGTTGACAATACTGTTCAGAGCTTTTAAAGTGCTATCATTCATTCTTTCAATTTCAGATGACAACTCGATTTTCTTCTTGCGGCTGCTGGTTTTGTTCGGCACATAATCAACTTCAACGGCTATATTTTCAGTATTGTCATCAATGAAACAGTCTTCCGTGTCTTCAGAATATCGTTTTCTTCTGTTTTCAGTGCTTCTGTTCAAATTGCGACAGTTTCCCTGATATGCGTTAGCAGCTATTTGTTTACCTGTATGCGGTCTTGGCTCATCCTAAAATTATAGACACTATAAACTGAAGAACTGAAGTGTTTGAATAGCTTTCGATTTGGATACTTCGAATAGTGCAGAGATCAGGCAAATGCATAAGGTTATGTTTTTCGAACACTAGAACAGCTTATCAAACCGGTGGTTGTCGCAATTGCGAATAACATGGTTATACCTTGAAAAATGGATCCGAATACTTGAATTGAATGCTAACTACATTATTCAAAGTCCCAAATTATTATGTCTTCAATTATTATGCCTCAGTCAATACCCTCTCCGGTAAGCTATATTCTTCTATTCCCTCGTCACCATCAACGGCTGTTTGGCTCATTATATGCAGAAGGCGCAGCTCGAAATCAGCCAAAGATAACGCACAGCCAGGGCTACCACCAGTGCCTATTTGACTCTGACATATAATTGAGTGTTTCTTTTTTGTGTTTGACTTCCAATCACTGAATGAGTATAATTATTAACAATATATATTAAAATACTAATTTTGATTATCTCAATGTCATATCTTATATATTGCTTATCCGTAGACGCACTTTTTCCCATTCGATCACAGTCTTCGAACCCTGTCCAACCGAATTGAAAAGTGTGGCAAGAGTATCCCATTTCAGGTTCAAATTTTCGCGTCCTCTCGGTCCAACTAATAGATTAGTTATAATGTCGTGGTTTTCTTCCGCAAAATCTACCAAAACCGTCCAATGTTCTTGTGTCACCCTCATGCTTTCTGACCTGTCGAAACACGTATGAAAAGACTTTCGTAGATTCGTGAGTTTCTTCAAAAATTAGTACGGAAGATTAATATAGCTAAAAAAACATAACCTCAGTTTTATGCCAGATAGGCGGTAGAGTTGCAAATTCGATTTTCATTATTAGTTAATTCTAGCACGCATTCGTTAAAAGATCATATATATCTAACTAACTACAGTTTAACATACAAATGTATTGCCCAATAATGAGGAAACAGTTTTGACCAAATTACGATTGCCTTCTTCGCTTTTTGCCAGATCAGATGAAGTGTAGCGGCGTAGGCGATATAAATCCATTGATTTAGATTCACGCGGGATTTTTATT
The DNA here is from genome assembly GCA_963210295.1 of Ophion ellenae. Classification (NCBI taxonomy): domain Eukaryota; kingdom Metazoa; phylum Arthropoda; class Insecta; order Hymenoptera; family Ichneumonidae; genus Ophion; species Ophion ellenae. The sequence goes on from OY723395.1 coordinate 33,175,922, forward strand.
GTTGTTGTAATAGCGCCATCTGTTGATTCTAAGTACCACTGTCTCGCGTTCTGCAGCAGTCCCCCTAGACCATAGATTGGTCATGTAAGAGAATGGTGTTAGGATGGCATATTTTCGCGCTCGCTTTCTCGATTTCGAATTCGATCGTTGCACATAATCCGCCTCCTGGTCTGAAATTGGGTGTCTTTATAGCTTGGACATCTGTTAAGTATACCCAGTCGTAATCTAAACAAATTTCGCAACACAACGACCTTTTTCCTAACCTCGAAACTGTCAAAGTTTGTGCCAAATAAACAGCATTTGCGGGAAGCATTGCTTTTCTGCTTCAACCTAAAAAAAAACAGCAGCTGAAGCACGTCGGTTACTTGAGGAGGCCTACGGCAAACATATACCATAAAAAACAACGTGTGAAGATTGGTTCAAGCGGTTCAGAAGAGGCGATTTTAAGACTGGGGACAAGGCGCGCTCGGGAAGACCGCAAACATTTGCGGACGCCAATCTGCAAGCGTTATTGGATGAAGATGACACTCAAACAGAAGATCAACTTGCCGAGGCATTAAATGTGACTCGGCAATGTATTTCGAAACGTTTGCACGCCATGGGAAAAATGCATAAGGAAGGCAAGTGGATGCCGCATGAGTTGACTGAGAGACAAATGGAAAATCGAAGAGCGACTTCCGAAATTGTGATTTTGCGGCCGACCAGAAAGAGTTTCCTGCATCGAATTGTTACTGGCTATGAAAAATGGATATATTTCGAGAATCCCAAACGCAGAAAATCGTGGCTTCACTTGGCGAAGCGTCAACATCGACGGCACGGCCAAATCGCTTCGGAAAAAAGACAATGCTCTGTGTTTGGTGGGACCAGAAAGGAATCGTGTACTATGAGCTGCTGAAACCGAGCGAAACTGTCAACTATCGCTACCGACAACAACTAATCAATTTGAACCACGCATTGCTCGAAAAATGGCCAGAATGGGACACGAGACACGAACGTGTGATATTGAAGCACGACAACGCTCCGTGCCATCGCAGTTCCATCGTCCAGGACACCATAAAAACACTGAAATGGGATCTGCTACCGCACCCGTCGTATTCGCCAGACCTGGCTCCTTGAGACTATCACTTGTTCCGGTCGATGGCGCATGGCTTTGGTGGGCTACACTTGGCCAATTACGATGCAGTACAAAATTGGTTGGACGAATGGTTTCAGTCCAAAGATGCGTCTTTTTATCGTCGCGGTATTTATGTATTGCCAGAGAGATGGCAAAAATGTGTAAATAGCGAGGGACAATACTTCGAATGAACCATTTTTTGTATTTGTCTTGAAATTTTCGATTTTTTATTGGTAAAAAAAACCCGGAAACTTAGTTGCGCACCTAATATATATATATATATATATATATATACAGGGTTAGTAAGGTCGATGCAAAGCCCTAAGGGGGTGATAGGTCACCTCGTTAAGAACATATGTAACCTAGGTTACCTTAGTCCAAAGTCCAAGGATTTCGAGTTATCATGGTAAGTATAAGTTTTGGAAAATTAACCAAAATTAGGTACTAACTCGTTCATAATGTTTAAACAGACAATAATTAGTAACTAAAAACTCAGTTGCGTCTTAGCTTAATGTGTATTTAATCGGCAAACACTAATACAATCATCTGCATCCACACAACTAACTAAATGAGACGTGTTGAATAATTAAAAACTTGTCAAAAAATAAAAATACCTCTTATGATGATGCTATTTAAAAAAAATAGCATCAACATAAGAGGTAAACGAGTTAGTACCTACTTTTTGGAAATTTTCCAAAAATCATACTTACCGTGATAACTCGAAATCCTAAGACTAAGATAACCTAGGTTAGATATGTTCCGAACGAGGTGACCTATTACCCCCGTAAGGCTTTGCATTGGCCTTACTAACACCCTGTATACATATGTATACCCATGTGTGTTTGTGTGCGCGCTACGCACAGAAGTATGCTAAAAATTACTCGACTTATAGTGTCTCGACGATGAGGTTGATTTTTCCTTGCCTCCTCTTTCTCTCTCTCTCTCTCTCTCTCTCTCTCTCTCTCTCTCTCTCTCTCTCTCTCTCTCTCTCTCTCTCACTTTCTCCCTCGCTCTGCCACTCTCTCTCTTTCTCTCTCTCTGTCTTTTCCTTGGGGAAAAGTTCCCACAGTGCAATCTAAAGCGCGACGCAGCTTGCGAGGGTTTAATCACGTTTTATTACAACCAATTACAAGAATTTTAAGTACGCGTCCGGGAATTTTTTATGGGCTCTTGTAACGCACGCGCGCCCTACATAGGCATTGCTTTGCAAAAAAAAAGAAAATCTCCAAAGATTCCCGTGGATCTTTGCTCGCGACGCATATATCGGAGCCACCCCCCACGGAGAAAAAGTGCATACGGGCACACGTAGAATTTGCGCGAATCAAGGATGCAAAGAAAATTGTGCGCTCCAGCCCGTAGCTCGTTACCTGGCTTTCTCTCCCCTCTCTTCCTCTTTCACCCCTTGTTTTTTTAACTTGATTTCCTCATTTTTTGGTTGTTTTTGTTTTATTGGGGGGGGGGGGGGGGGGTTTCGTTACTTCTTGGCTGTCTCGTATTCAGACCGTGTAGTGCATATATGCGTTGAGAGAGAGAGAGAGAGAGAGAGAGAGAGCCCACCGCGCGCAGGACCACACACCGGTAGCGTTCAATTTATATTTTGGGCGGAGTTTGTGCGTTATTTATCGCCCAACTTGCATTATGCATGTATCAACGTATATGTATATGCATATGATGGTGCATGTACATATATATATGGGGGGGTACTTCGAACCCGTTATATCTCTCGTACGTTGGTTATCAGCACATCCATGGCTGCTTTGAGGACTGCTTTTGATTTTTGCATCCAACGAATAGTTGACTTCCGAGACAGGGATATTACATAGGAATATATAATTCGAAGTTTTTGTATAAGTGTTGTAAACAATCGATAATGGTCATGATTATGATAACAGGAATAATCATTGAATGATACGAAATTTGAATAAATAAATTGAGTACTTGAAGATTTACGTTGTTATTACGATAATTCTTCTAAATTTAAGTTTAATTATTTAGTTATTTGGATGATATACTTCAGGATTACTGTTATTATCGTCGATATTATATCATTATTATCGTAATTATGATTATTATTATGAAGATTATCATTTTCGCCGGTCTATTATTTTTCGGAAGACGAGCGCCGAAAAAAAATTGTCTCGGTTCACTAAGAACTTCTTCGAAGTTGTCACATCTTATATATATATATATTGTTATATGATCGTTTAACTCAAGAATATACTTATGCAAAAATATTTATTGTAATTTCCCTCCGCCTTGTTGATACATCAGTTAACGCGAGTTAACTTCTTAATTAATTGGAAATCTCTTAATTATCAACTCGAAACATCTGTTGAGAACGAGAGAGAGAGAGAGAGAGAGAGGGAGAGAGAGTCGTATTAATTAATTTTTTTCTTCTTATTAACGAAAAAAGAACAGAAAAGAACGAGGAAAAAATGAGAAATGAAAAAACGATCGGGAAGCGCGTCGCAATACGTTTATTTTGGGATTTTATTGACCAAAGGTAAATGGCTTTATTCGGAGGGGTGACAACGTGTTGAATCGGAAGACTAATATATATATATATATATATATATATAGACACATACAAACATGAACACACACGAGCAGCGTGTCTATCGACCTGCAACGTCTGTCGGCAATTAATTCGAGACCATGAAAATCAATGACCCTTATAAATAAATGCAATCAAGAATAATTATATTGAAATAAAAATACGCCTACCCCCCGGTGATAATACCGCGCGAGTACGCAGCGAGAACAAGTTGACGTGAGAAGGAACGGGGTAATAAAACGAAAAAAAAGGAATTGAGAAAGAAAAAGGAATTAAAAAAAAGACGAGGAAAAAGAAATCCAAAACTACACAACGAGAGAAAAAAAATCGTCCAATTTACCGGAATTTCCTTACTGGCGTGTACGGCGACGACGACCGGTGCATAATCTTGGGGACTTTACGAAGCAATCATTGATTTTTTATTGAACAATCGCGAACGGTTGTTAATCCGCGGGGATCTCGCGCCCATCGACAGCGACAGCGACGACACACGCCCGAGTGTCAACGTACACCGTAACGAGGAAACACGAAGAGAGAGAGAACGTCGAAGAGACGTTCCCTCAAATATACATATATATTTCTCGCAGGGTGATAATTATAAGGTGGCCATGCGTTTTTTCCAAGCGACTTGCGCGGAGACTTTGCGACCGGGAGAAATATGATTGTCGATGGTTTTTTAAGTCCTCTTGGACAAAAAATATGGCGTATTTTTGTGATGAGTAGTATTCGCCGGAAAACATGAAGCATTCTGGAAAAATATCCAACATTCCATTTTGGGTATGGCAGCATGAAGATAATTTCCCGTGTAAAAATTTGAGTTGGTAAAGAGTACTGCCCCTCATCTGCGTTCCCTAGATGATATCAGGCCATGGTCAGGCCTTCCAGCGTGGATCAGGTTCGCCATGTAACAGGTCATAGGCCAGACCGCGATTCGCCGTTCCCTTTTTCGGCAACTTATAAGGAACTGGACAGGAAAACGATCAAGTACTGGAAGGGCTTTTGGCGATTTACCCGAGTAAAATAGATAGTATGAGGTGTTACTGATATTTATTATCCCTTTACAGTCGAGAGGTGAGTCTCGTTTAACACTTACTATCCGAGCGAAAAGGATTATTCCACAAATATCGCACGATCATAAACGTAAGTGCACATTGTAAGCACAGCACTGCTGTACGTGGTACACGGAGTTGCCAGATTTGGCGGTTTTGCGCCAAATTGGCGATTTTTGAAACTGTTTGGCGCCGAAAAATTCTAATTGGCGACTTGTCCAACCGCCAAATCTGGCAGCCCTGGTGGTGCAACGCACAGGTCGAACTTTTATCCTCGTGCGGTGGTACCTTGCTTACGCGAAGCGCTTCGCTTGTAGCCACCTGGCGGATTGTTGGCGAAACACATTCAGGTAATGTTTCCCCTGCCAGAAAATTGATATTTCCCGACAAGGCGCCAAGGCGTTCGAAAATCACGAATGACCTGCTTAACTTGTATGCCTCATTAAAGAATTTGGCTATTCGTTATGCTACAATCATTAGTTATTGTATTCCCGGTATTTATTGTAAGCATTTTTATCCTCGTCGATTATCATTGATGAAATGAATGCTTTTAAGGTTGTTATGGGGTTGAGGCGTCGGGGGTGAAGTACGAGGGGAGCGCCCTATGCTTGTGCACGGAGCTGATTGACTGTTATCAACTGTTAGCTTTCAAATAATCGTCATATTAAACGTACGTTTTCGAACTATTTTTCTACATGTATTTGTAAAAATATGCATTTTTGAACATTCGGTGATTACCTTAAGTGTTTTCATTACTTTGTATAATTATTTTCTGGCTCAATTAACGCGAAACGTATTGGCAACGTCGTAAATCATGGTATATCATAATGCCCAGATTGACAGAAGTGTCGCGAAGTTAGAGACATATGTGCCCTGTTCGTAACCTCAATATTAGCCCAAGGAGCTGTCAAAAATCAATATCGGTTCGAGTAAGAAATTCCGCTGGAAACAAAACGTGTGTACTAAAGCTGTCTAAAATCTCGAAGAAATAAAAAACTTATAATTTTCCGACATTCTAAATAAAAATGTATGTAGGAAAATCCGCATTTCTTTTGTCTTTGCCTAGAAATGTCTAGAAATGTATAATTTCTGAACATAGTTATCAAATTAATCTCAAATGATTATTACTAATTAAGTGAATAAGTACCAATAATATTCGTTGTTAGTTATCCTGACCGAGTAGTTTGAGGTTCCCGAGCATAATTACCGACGACCGATAAGATAGATAGCATTTGTGCCGTCTACGACGTTGCCATGATTGCACAATCTAATATTTTGTGTGCTTGATTTTCGCACAAATTCGCTATCAAAAACATTAATAATTTTATAAAGGTACTGTGAATCCTCATTTCCACGGTACCAAGGGTTAGTCCGATAATTAGTCGAAGCGCACCTATTTTTTCAGCTCCGGGGTAACAGTCGCTTAGCAGATATTGATAATGTACTGAAAAATGATCGGGAGTTTTCCATAATCGCAATGTAATTAGACCACGAAATACGTCGGGTTGCCGATTTTTTTTCTAAAAAACGGTACGGTGGATCGTATTAAAACTCCACGGGATAATCAGCAAAGAGGTTATAAACGTCCAGAAAAAATGTCAGCTCGGTAGTAACATGTCGACTTAACCCCATAACAACCTCAATGATGAATAGAATTACAAAAGATGCATTAGTTTCATCCTAATCAATTATAAATATCTTTGATGACGTAAAAAGGAAAGTAGCTTGACGCAGTTTTTAAAGACGGGCTCCACTTTTCAGGACATGTCAACGATCTAGCCGGGTAGACATTATGTAAAGATTGTAACTTGTAGAAGATTGTAAAGATTGTAACGTAAAGATATGTAAACATAGAAGGTGAGTCTTGAAAAAACGATTTTGCGATTTTCCCGGTTTGCTCCATTGGAGGACCCCCCGTCATGTCAGGTAAATCAGACAAAGCACGTCTGGTCAGGGCCCGACACAAAGTAGGAAATGCCCGGTCACATTTCTGCACGGATTAACTCCAAATATGAAATACTCTTGAAAAAACTTTTTTGTGCTTTAGCGAGTGAGAAATTCTCTAACAAGGAACATCACTTGAGTGTCTGTCTTCGATTTTGTTAAAACTCATATATGTGATAAAGCATTGAAAACTATTAGACACGGATTGTTTTTTATCTGCGCAAAACCGTTTTTAAGGAGGAAAACGACCCCTCAAAGAAAGGCGAGTCAACGCATGATTGCATTTTTTTCAATTTTTCTATAGTGGATTCTTCATCGCTTTACATTCGAAGAATTTTGGTTTTTATTTCATTCAGGTCGATAGATGGCTTGTGGGTGAAAGTGCAAATCCGCGCGTCGACACGCCTTTCTTTGAGGGGTGGTTTCCTTCCTAAAAACCGTTCTTCGTCAGATAAAAAAAAATACGTGTCTAATATTTCTCAATGCTTTATCACATATATGAGGTTCAACAAAATCGACGGCGGACACTTAAATAACGTTCCTTGTAAGATGCATTTAAAACTGGACTTAATTTGAAGTCGAACTTAGTTTAGTATGAAACTAAGTTTTTTAGGAGTGTTTCGTATTTGGAATTTGATCATCTTCATTCTGCTGAACTCAAAATGGAGTTTTGAGTTTTTCCCCGAATACTCATTTCTTCTGACGACTATTGCTCATCACAAAAATACGAGATCCGAAAAAACACATCGTCACCTAGAGAGACGAAAAAATTACTCGAATCAACGAAATTATTCATTCACGCAACACTAAAATATCAAAATATTCCGCTTATCCGTTAGTTCGATGAAACAAATAATTCTTAAAATAATCAAAGAATCAATCTTTTCGGTAAATAAGTCGTTGGCGTCACCCAATACGGCGGATTTAATTCGTCAAAGTAAATTTTTCTTCGGTATATAAATATATATACGGGAAACGTTAATTTTGCGGACATACTCGATCTCGAGGAACGCCCTCATAGTAGCTACGTGATCACATCTGGTATTTTATTACGCGAAAATAGTTTTAGTTCATTAATTTGTACGGCAACCTACCGTGTTAACAACGTCGCTTAGAAGCGCACTGGAATTTATGCCTCCAGCGGATTAAACAAAATAATCACGGATCATTCGGCAGCGAAGCCGCACTACACACATGTACATGTACACGCGTATATAGACGTAACGTTACATAATATCATAGCCGTCAGCATCATATACCAACTTCCTTCCCAGTCCGTGACCGCAACAATGCACGTTTTAACGGTTTTGCTGCAATTCGCGTATATATATATATATATATATATATATATGTGTGTGTGTGTGCGTGCGTGCGTGCGTGCGTGTGTGTGTGTGTGTGTGTGTGTGTGTGTGTGTGTGTGTGTGCGCGTGCGTGTGTGTGTGTGTGCACTGTAAAATCGCGAAACACCTGCCACTCGGTTGTGACTGCGTTGGCGGCGAAGATCGTCAATCGTCGTCTGTTCTTCACCGAGCTGTCCACTCTACCTCTTTCTCTCTTGTGATCCTTCCACCCCGTTACTTTTGCAAACGCGCGCACTCGCACATGTCTCGCGATCGACAGCAAGTACGAAAAGGTTGCCTCTTCGTTGAAGAATTTGTAAGTCAAACTTGCACGGTTGACGCTGCTTGCCCGCAAAACTTGAATTAACATTTGATCGATGTGATTCGATCACATTCAATTGAAATTCATTGTTGGTTGAGCATGATGGCTAAGAGTATCGGAGGAAGATTATATTTTTCAAATGTTGGAATAACGATTTTTGGTTCATTAAATTTCGAGGGAAAGAGTGGGAGAGAAAGGAGAGAGAAATATATTGATCGTTTGATTAATTTTGTTATTTATTATTGTACGGCTTGATCAGAGATTTAAGGGAGAGGCGGAGGAAGAGGTGGCGTTTAAAGTCAATGTAA
>OY723395.1:33194552-33214552 GCA_963210295.1 Ophion ellenae
GCGCCTCTTGCGCCCGACCCCGCCTCTCTTGTAAGGCAGTTCGTGCCCAGGTGATTCGAATTGTCGGCTAAATGCTGCATCTTACGTTTGTCGAATCGTCGCGATGTATTAAGCTCATTTTGTAGAATATTTGTTTATAGGCGTAAAAATGTGTTGAGATTCGCCCATTTTTTTTTTCAAGTTAAATCTGTGTATCTGTGTGCGCGCGCGCGCGCGTGTGTGTGTGTGTGTGTGTGTGTGTGTGTGTGCTTGTGCGGATAAAGCGTACATGGAGACTGTAACGTCCCGGCGTGCGTACGTTTGTCGTAATTTATTCACCTGTTGCGGTATTAGGTAGCCAAAGGGTAACAGCGCAGGACGAGATTGAACCCAGGAATATATCACACATACATATACATACACACACACACACACACACACACACACACACACACACACACACACACACACACACACACACACACACACACACACACACACACACACACACACACACACACACACACACACACACACACACACACACACACACACACACACACACACACACACACACACACACACACACACACACACACACACACACACACACACACACACACACACACACACACACACACACACACACACACACACACACACACACACACACACACACACACACACACACACACACACACACACACACACACACACACACACACACACACACACACACACACACACACACACACACACACACACACACACACACACACACACACACACACACACACACATATATATATATATATGTATGTATATGTATGTTTGATATATAACATGGTGGATAGACTTTGTTCTTCAAGATTTCGTGGAATTTTCTCGCAGACAGAGATCTTTCTCTCTCTCTCTCTCTCTCTCGTAATATCTTACTTTTCTCCCGCCCTGCTTCACGGAGCGAGAAGAGCGTAAGATGAATGTGTGTGTATATATATAAATCATATTATCCATCGAAGTAGAACGAGACGAGAGAGATCGCGGTCGCAAGCGTAATAATTTATTCGCCCCGATGCTGTTTCTGCCGTTTCTTTCCGCGAGCGCGCAAATAGTGGGATATAGTCATATATTTATGCATGCGCGTGTGCATGGTTTCATACATGTACTTTTGTACGTTTATATGCGGCATAGTCGCAGGGCCGACCTTGGATCAAGAAGAGATGATGAGAGCAAAAGAAGGAGGAGTAACGAAAATAAGAGTATATACGGAAGGCGTATATATATATATGTATCATGTACCAGGTAGCTAACGAGCCGATCATTTTACGCTCTTTTCCTTCTCTTACTCTCATTCTCATTCCCCTTTTCTTCTCTTGCCTTTACACACATATATATATCAGCTGAGGATGGTCGTTGATACTGCGGTTAAGCCGCAGCATCCAATAGTCATATATCCATTTATACCTAATATCTTGTCGGCTATATATATATACACACATACATATATGTATGCATGTATGTACGTATGTGTGAAGAATACATTTCTGGTGTCCATGTACGCCTGTACGGGGTCTGGGATCAATATCGAAAGCTCGATATTGATCGTTACACTAAAACCCGTTGAACGTAATACTGCGATGATATATACCGCGGTGCAAGTTTCCTAGAGCCCGTTGATCGATGACGTGGAAGTTTGCATCGTTGAAATGCAACGAAAATTGATTCTTTTTAGTTACTCATTTTTTTCGTGACTATTTAGACTGTGAAAATCGCTCAAACGTTTCCACGTATCGTTATTACAATTTTTCGACTTCAATTGGCAAAAAAGCCGTTGAATAATGATAAGAATTTTAAAGGGGCTATACTTTCAGTGTGATACTTTCAAAAAATTGATTTTCTTTTGCCTTTTTCAACAGTTTATACTTTCAAGAATATCCTGTAAAAATTTGAACAGATATGAACAGAATAAAAACATAAAATAAACACTATCGTTGCATTCTGCCGATGCAAACTCCAACGTCATGTGGATTGTACCCTCGTATGCAAAAGTACCCGCGATATGAGCGGAAATTTTTTTTCCAAAAAGTGCGGCGTGCTCGAAATAATCACAAAGCAGAATGAGAAAGAAGAAAGAAAGAATCAGGAAAAGAAAAAAAATTAAAGGCGAATCTCGACTTTGAGAAGGATAATTTTTTATACAGGTTGCGATTAATTTTTGCCCCCAGGGGACATTTTTTTTCGCCCTAGAATATGTCGTGAACGGAACACTAGGTGATACAAAATTGCAACGGCTTTCGCATAACATATAGGTATACACATATGAGTACACACGCGCGTATATATATATATATATAGCTACAAGAACACAAATAGAACTGGAGAAAAGGGAGAGCGAGAGAGAAAGAGGGTGATCGATCAATATCGGACGCGATTATTAGCTCACGCGGTAACATACCCCGTTATCCTGCTCGCTAGCTCTGTGCTCCTGATGGCGTTTGCTCTGGCGCGGCGTTAGAATATTGGCTTTAAATTTGATATTGGCGAGAGCAACAAAATCATGTGCACAGTTTCCGGCAGACCATAATACGGAGCTAATATATATATATATATATATACATACACATACATATATACATACATATATATTAGCTCCGTATATATATATATATATATATATATATATATATATATATACACATATGAAGGTAGAACGTTGCTAAACTCTCGTGTAATTTAGATCGTTCGTTTTATAACATTACACGCCATCACGCGCAATCTCCGCATCTGTGCGTTATTTGCGCATGGGGAAAACTGGTATACGCACAATTATGTCGGAGGAAAAAGAAGGAAAATTCACCTGCTCGATTTTGATCAAGAAAAGAACTGCCAGTTTCAATAACGTTCTGGAGTAACCAATATTGAATACTTCGCTCCCGATATTCAGAACTAATTCGCTGAATTTAATAGCGATTTTGTGCAATTGATTATCGAAAAGGTTAACGAGCATGAAAATTAATATTTCCTAATGTTTTTGTATGTATATATGAATACATATATTTCTATACAAATATAAAGGGTGTCTCAAAACGACCCGGCATTTTAAATTTGGCGCCGTTTTTTGTTGGGCGAACATAGAGGACTCATCTTTGACAACTGGCATCGGGAAGTATTGAGGTTTAGTCATGGAGAATTACCCGATCGAGCAACGCATGGAAATTGTTATTTGCTGCATTGTTACTGCATAGTTATTGCAGACGAAGTTTCATGGTCGTATTATATTTTCATATTTTCGGAAAGGAAAAGTGTATGCCAATGATCCACAGACCATTCCGGAGCTCAAGGAAGCAATTGGACACACCATTAATGAAATTAGTTCACAATTATGCCAAAATGTTATTGAAAATATCGTCAAAAAAGTGAACGTTTGCAAACAGGGACGAGGCCGCCTATTTATCGAATATTGTGTTCCACCCATAACCTCCATGTTTGTTTCTTATATTGAAATGAAAATACCCGTACTTTTCAAATAAATAATACGTTTTATTAATAAACAAAAATATCAGGTCATTTCGAGACACCCTATATATATATATATATATATATATATATTCTTGTATGTACTTGATTAATCCAATGATTCTCGATTTGAAGCAAAAAGCGTGGAAAGATATTGCTTCGCAATGATTTTTTTCCATTAGTTGTCAGCTCTACTTCTATACGGACGAAATTCCAAAATTACTCGAAGTTGTTTTTTTGTTTGTTTTTCTATCCAGGACTTATCTGGTAGCGAAGAACACGACGAAAAACGTAACGAGATGAAATAAATCAAACGTATCCTCACCTGCTGTTATATGCTGCACATGTAATGACCCTGTACATTTATCATAGCCGTAATAAAGGAACCGGTGATGATTGTGTTATTGGTCTCCCGTGAAATAATCGTTGGCACGAACTGCTTCTATAAATGTTCGAATATCTGCTCGACTTTAAAGTCACACATGTCACATAGACGCGGACTGGCGTAGATGCATGCGTCCATATGGACGCTTAAATACATATACACGTGACATATATACAAACATACCTATACACACACACACACACACTCACACATACATATATATATATATATATATATATATATATATATATATATTTGGATGTATGTATGTATGAGCAGAAAAGAGACGAGTTGGTGGCAAGAGACGTTCTTGTACCGATACATCGAGGGGGAAGTATTGCGAGGAGGAGAATAAACGGATCTTCAGTGGGTATTATATACCTGTCCTTTTGGCGGAGTGGCCGTTATATGGCGCGGTGCTCCTCGTCGCTTCGCTTGAAAATTATTATCTCTACCTCGTATTTAGCGAACAAAAATGGCGATCGAAATGCGTCTCGTCCATGCGTCCATGCATACACACATTTACGTGTACATACATGTACATGTACATACATATGTATGCAGCAGGAGTTGAACTGCTTGGCCATGCACACACACACACACACACACACACACACACACACACACACACGCGCGCGCGCGCGCGCGCGCACACGCACACGCACACGCACACGCACACATTCACACGTATACACGTGTCAGACAGTCGTAATGCATTTGCACCGGCACTGTAACCATCGACGGTGCTCCAAGTGGGCGGAATATTCGCCGAAGACGATGCACAACAACTTGGGACAAAAAGAAAGATGGCGAGAAAGAGAGTGAGAGGCAATGAGTGAAGGGGGCGAGAGAGAGAGAGGGAGACAAAGATAGCGAGAGAGAGAGAGAGAGGGAGGGAGAGAAAGATAGCGAGAGATGAACTTCCACGGTACGAAGAAGAAGATGAAGACGAACAAGAGTAGAAAGGAGAGGACGAAGAAGAAGACGACGACGACGACGACGACGATGCCGACAACGAGAAGTTGGAGATCTTATCGGGATGACGCACTGCGTACGCACCTGATACCGGGGATTGCGCGCATACGCGCGTCGCACGAAGAGTCGCGATCGCCTCGTCTCTGCAACTGACTCCCCCCGCCGCACCGCGGATCTGTGCACGGGTATCGTCGCAACGGCAGCGTAGTCATTGGCCCCCGTTACCCGTACGATATTATCGGCAGGGTCTACAGCAGGCTCGTGCAGTTTGGTCTTTCATATACAGCGAGACGGGCTGAAAGACCGGCCGGGGAAGCAGGACAGAGACAGATAGAGAAGAAGGAAACGATTAGGAAACACGACCGTTTTCATATGAGAAACAAATGATTGAAAAATAGTGACTTTGGAGTTTCTGCGAAAACTGCCGGATAGTGGGCAAAATAAAAATGTTCACCTTTTGGATTTTCAAAGGCCCTGTGTGATGTGCAATTGATCGCTGATTGCGAAAATCCTGGTGCCGCTCGCTAAGAGTCGATACTTCATAGAGATACGGGGAAGTCCCGTAACGCCGGACGGTACCTAGTGTCGGACACTCGTGCTATGACGACAATGTCGCAGCGCGTTCGCGTAAAAAAAAACCATGGAAGGGGTGCGGGAGAGCGTAACGATAAACAATCGCGGGACGCGGTTTGCCACTGACGCACGAGGCCAAAGTGGAAGCGATTGATTGCTGCGTTTGTCGGGTAAGATCGAGATGAGTGTTCATGCTAAGTTTCTGTGTTTAAGTGTTTATGTCAATGGTTATTATACGTCGTGTTCCATAAATATTCGAAGTTTGTTAAAGTTTTTCTTGGATTCCCGAGAGGTTTTGATATAAAACGCGTAATTTTGGGGATTCTCTGCCCCCTGGTACCGGGCACAAAGTGGTCCCGTAACGCCGGACATTAAACACGCTGTTTTTTTTCTCGTAAGCATTTATACTTTTGATTATAACTGTTGTACGTTGTTTTACAGGATAGAAGAACGCAGCGAAATCAAAATGGAAGAGAAGAAAAAGGAAGGACAATGGACCAAAAAAAATTGCTAACTGAGTTTGAGAGAAGCTTTGCTGCGCTACGATGTTCCGAAAAGCACTCTACATGACGAAACATCGTTATTAAACCGTGAACTAGCTTTGTTCCAGGTGTTGTGCAGATTCTCCATCATTTGTCGCCATTGCCGGATGCTGCAAAAAAACGATCAGTGGCTAGGAAGAGAAAAACCGAAAGAAGTGAAATTCTGACTTCATCACCGTGCAAAATTGTTGTCGAAAAAAAGAGAATAAAAAGAACGTTAAGGACAAACAGAAAGGAATTGGAAAGAAGTTTAAAACAGTGGTAGAAGAAAATGAAAAAAACACAAAGGCGTAAAGACCAAAGGAAAAGGTGGATCTAAAGCGAAGAAAAAGCAACCGTCAACTCAAAAATCGAATATAAAAACTACTTGCGGAGGATGCCTGCATAACCACGAAAAAGCCTGGATACAGTGCGCCAGCTGCCGTGGATAGGTTTATGAATAATTTGCAGACATCCCTAAATGTTCGAAAACGTACATTTGCTATTGATGCACAATGTTAGGAAGATGTCCGGCGCTGGAGGCTCGAAGTCTGTCCGGTACTAGGTGCCACTTGCAGTGACGGCAATTTTTTGTACCAAAGTTTGTATAAAGTTTTCAATTTCATTTATGCAGGTTGCATTTTCGTTAATTCAATTTGGTTTTAAAGTTTGTTGACGTAATTATTTAAAAAAACATTACATTTTTGGAAGCAGTTTTTTTTATTGTCCGAAAGGCTTAGGTGGCAAAACCATGATTGCGCCGCTTACAAAAGTATGTGGCCTCCGAATGGAGGCCGTGTTGAGGATCAGCATTATGCCGACGTTTCGCAAATGTTACAGTCTGCATCATCAGGGCTGAGGGGTCCGATACTGAAGCTCTCGTGTCCCAGGTATTCCGTATATAGTTTCAGTCATCGTTCCAGATCACTGCACCAGCCAGTGTCTGGGGCGGAGGTTAACACGTCGATCGTATTTGGCACACCGTGCTCCCGGTTTTTTAATTGACCAGCTGATCAATTAAAAACATCCGATTGACCGGTGCACTGATCTGGAACGATGGCTGCAACTATATATGGAGTACCTGAGACACGAGACCTTCAGTATGAGAGCACTCAGGCCCGGATGATGCATACTGTAACGTTTGCGAAACGTCGACATAACGCTGATCCTCAACACAGCCGCATACTTTTGTGATAACATTAAGAGCCGTGATAGCCGTAAAACGAAAATCATAGCGTCCCCTTCAATCTTTTCTCATCAGTGCTTTTTTTCACAGTCAAATGTAGAGGGTGTATCGAAATGACCTGGCATTTTACATTGCGCGCCATTTTTTGTTGTGGCGAATATAGAGTACTAATCGTTCACAACTGGCATCAGGAGTATGGAAGTTTACCCGGGGAGAATGACACGATCGAGAAACGCATGGAAATTGTGAAAAATCACGACAAAAATGGCAGACGAAGTTTCATGGTCGTGATATGTCGCGCCGCGGCGATGCGAATTGGCCACCAAGATCGTGCGATTTGACACCATTGGGCTTCTTTCTTTAGGGTTTTCTGAAAGGATAAGTGCATGCCAATGGTCCACAGACCATTCCGGAGCTCAAGGAAACAGTTGGACGCACCATTAATGGAATTAGTCCGCAGATATTGTATTGCACACATAACCTCCATGTTTGTACCTTATATTAAAATAAAAATATTGATACTTTTCAAATAAATAATACGTTTTATTAATGAATTAAAATGTCAGGTCATTTTAAGACACCCTTTAGATAGCCGAGTAAGCCCAACGACATTCTTTAAGGGGTTAGGCCACTCGAGAATTTTCGAAAAATCGATTTTTTTAATGGTTCCCTAGCACCTCAAAAATGATGTCCCAAAAGATGATGGCCGGGAAAAATCTCTAAGTACTCGGTTTTCGAATTTTAGTGCAAGGCCACCTGGTCCGCAGCTCACTACTCAAAACTTCAAACGCGTTTATCTCAAAACTGCATTTTTTAAGTTGCCCGGAAACATAACTCAGACAATTTTCAACCGATTCACTTGAAATGTTGAATATATCTTGAAAAATACATTGTCTATAAAAGTACGCAGGATTTTTTTTTATATTGTATAGTTCATTTGTTATTAACAATTATCTGACGATTTTTTGAGCAAATTTTTACTTTCCATTTTAGAAGTGCGCCATTTGGCCAAATATCAATATATCGAAAAAATCCTACGTACTTCTATAGCAGTTATTATATATAATCGACAAAAATTCATTGGCTCATTATAATAAAAAAAATTACAGCAGCTGTTTGTCCGGCCGTGGACTCTGAAAAAACGGAAACGTCATCGCAAAAACGCTGCACAGCAGCCATTTTGAAACTAATCGCTTAAAAAAAGCATTGTATAAAGTCACTGATATGTACGATAAACACCCTTTTTGGTAATCTCGATTTATTTTGTAGTTTTTCTGAAGAAAAAAAATCCCCAAAAAGCCTATTTTTTCGGCCTCTAGAGTGGCCTAAGGCCTTGAGTCCATCAAAATCGGTTTCCGAACGCTGCTTATTAACTCCAATCAGTTAATTAGCAGCTGATTGCCCTTTCGACCTAGCGACTTCTACCTGGGCTTATTTCCCGCGGAATCGATTTAACTTTCCGGTTATCCGGACCCATCCGGCTAGGACAACTCTCCGATCCGTCGGATCGTCGCCTAGACAGTTCACCGGATTTCGCAGTCAGTCGTCCTTCGCACACTTCATTTTGTCCAGTATTTTGCATAAACGCGAGGCCGTGCAATTGACGAATGGTTCTCGTTAATGCGAGATTGGTGCTCCGCTAGCGAATTTACCACGGCGACTCGCGTTGGGCGGGGGGTGCACATGGGCGGAGCGCAGATTGCGACGCGCGTGCGACCCGCGCAGTTAGTTGGCAACGCAGTCGCGCATCAGTTTGCGTCGCTGCTCCTGCTGCGCGCAAATTAGAACCGCATCGAGTGGCCCCATGTTCTCGCTACCCGGCGTCAATGATGAACGAGCTCGCGCTGCGAAACGCCACCACAAGACAGGCGAAAGGAGGGAAGGAAGAAAAGAAGCGTGGCAGAAAGGATGTAACAAAGACAGAGGATAGGAAGAACGGCGCGAGTCTGTTGGAGAAACGAAATTGCGCCGATGAGAGTCACGGAAAGAGACGGTAAGCGGGAAGTATACTATAAGGAGTTCACGGAAGAATGCTTGGCAACGACTGCGCAACGAAACGGTCGCAATCAATGCAGTCCCGTCGCACCATTTCGCAATCTTTCGGAGTGTTATCGTGTTTGTGTATTTATATATTGATATAAACATAGAGTACCGATGAAAAGGACGCGGAGAGCAGAACGGATTGAGCGAGAGTGGGCTGGAACATGAGGACGAGAAAATGAATAGGAGTGCATGTGTGATACTTCGGTACGACGACGCAAGGGAATACCGAAGGGACAGGAACGAGAGAAAATCCGAGGGAACGATCGCACGTTTTATCCCATTTCGCCGAGAAAGAGAATGAAAGAGGGAGGGAGGGAGAGAGAGAAAGAGAGAGAGAGAGAGAGAGAGAGAGGGAAGAGAAAAAAGAGAGTGGGCACACTAGCGGAGAGACTCGCGTCCCATTACCGTCAATGGGCACTCCCGTTCCAGAAGACGCCATAAAGCCATAAACAGGGCGACCTGTTAGTCGATACCTGTTAGCGTGCTGGAGCCTCGTCTTCGTCGTCTACTGCGCTCTCTCTCTCTCTCTCTCTCTGTCTCTCTCTCTCCCACCCCTCTCTTTTCTTTTCTTCCTTTGTAGCTCAGTCCCTGCATAAAGGGTATGCACTACTGTACTAAATCGACAAATTCTTCTCTTCAACACCCAGAATAAAAATCAAATAAATTCCCGAGCTCCGAATGATTTAACACCTCGTTTTCTTGTCCGAGGAATTATATCGTTTTTTCTTTTCATTACGATTTCGGAAAACTACATAGCGCTTGCCAACATTAAAACGCGAGAAAGAGGGAGAGAGAACCTTGCGAATAACTAATAATGAGTTATACGACGCACAGCTGAGAAAACGTTACCTTTCCATCACCAATCTCATTTATTAATTCTCAGGAACAATGAGTTATAGTGTTTGAAACAAAATCGACTGAGGTTTCACGCATTAGGGAATAACAATTCTGAACGTAGTAATAACAAAATATTTATAAGCGCAATTTATTAAAATTCATGGAGGAATAAAAAAAGGATTCAGACGCTAAATTTCCCAGGATTAATTTTGGATCTCATTAATCGGGTTCTATTTTTTTTTGCTGTGCTGCGCGAAATATATGTGTATATATATACACACACACACACACACACATACAAACAGACATGTATAAAATAACGGGAATATGGCTAGCAAATACCGTCGAATATTATTCGTAAGAGGTTATCAGATCGTCGATACATCGAAAGTCACGTTTTTTGCTTTTTCTTCTTTTTTTTCTTCCTCATTTGTTTCTACCTCTATATCTATATATATTTTTTTTTTACCTCCGACTGCTTTTTTCTTCTTTTTATTTTCATTTTTTATATCGTTTCTTTTATTCCATATTGCCCCGGCGATTACTCCCGCAGGCTCTCGTATACATAACGTAATAAAACTCGCGAGGCGCGTGTTGAGATCGAATCACCGGTGCGTTTGTCGTTGTCATCGTCGCCGTCGTCGTCGTCGTCGTCGTTGTCGTCGTTGCGACCGCGTGAATGATCATCATCGACGATAAAACGTCTGGTTAAACGACAGCCACCAATGGGGCACACATACACACGCGCATTTTACCTGTGCATACGTAAATCGTAAAATCCCCGCGAGAATAAAAATGAAAAGATAAAAAGAGCAAGAAGAAAAGACGGTCAAAAGTTTGAAAAGAGACCGTCTCTCCCTCTCTCTCTCTCTTCCCTTATATACACAAACGGACCGCGATCATATGAATATTCTTGATTCCCCGATGAGTGTATTCTCGATGTACATTACGTATGTGTGTATATATATATATATTTTTTATTTTATTTATATATATATATCACGGTATGCGAACGCGGCGTGTCTGGGACGACGGAATTTCGGGACTAATTCACTCGGGCAGGTAATGGCACCTCTCACGTATATCTCAACGATCGTTCGAGGTATAGGTATACACGTATAATATGTCTTCTATCGTCGAGATATAATTTATGGGAAAACCAACACCGCGCATGTTCACGTGCGTAATATCCGTCTATTATGTACTCACACACACGAACACACACACACACACACACACACACACAGAGAGAGAGAGACACACACACACACACACATATGCACGGGCAAAGGTGATCCGATGGCTTCCGGTTTTCCCTTCTACCGGTCTTTCGAGCTGATGTAGGTGCATTTCTGGCTGGGTACGTACGGCAGGGGTAGAAGCGCGAGTCTGCGCGATTGTGACTTTTTCCACTAGGCATAGAGTGGTCGCAGTAGTCACGGTAATGGCGTTTCTTCGAGTCTTGTTTTCTTACCGTTCCGTCTTCTCTTTTGTCTTCTCTTCTTCATCTTCTTATTCTGATTATTATTATTATTATTGTTGTTGTTATTATTATTATTCACCTTCTGTTTTTCTTGGCTGGTTGTCCGGCAAGGCGCGGTCACGTAGTCGAGAGGATTTTGCTCTCTCTCTCTCTCACCCCTCTCCCTCTCCCTTCTCTCTCTCGCTATCTTACTCTCTCGCTGTCGGGCAAAAGGATGGGCGAGGCTCGCGAATCGAGGCAGCGGTGGCGGTATCGCTGCCGCTTCCTCGTGTGTCTTCTGCTCGTTTAGCTCGAAGGCGAAGACGTCAGGCTCCGACGGGAAGACGTTTCGAACCGGGAGAGAGAGGAGAGAGAAGAATTGGGGAGGAAGACAGAGAGAGAGAGAGAGAGAGAGAGAGAAAGAGCTTGAGGCGCATCCCAACCTTTTCGCAATGCAAGAAGCCTGTCCAGCGCACACACGTCGTCCATCGGCCTATTAGCGAACTTATTAGCGACGCTATTGCTACCGTGCGATCGCTCGAGGCTCATCGCGACGGAAATAAGCTTCTTGAAGCGCGCGCAACGCAGTCGCGTCTTTAAAGATCACTAAATTCTAATTCTAAAGATTCAAAATTCTAATATTTTGTCATCGAGATTGCGGCGCAAAGATGAGGGTTTAGCGATAAAATTGTTTCCCTGTAACTCATTGTATTGCCTGGATATTTAATTTTTAAAACCGCAAATGAGCATGATACTGAAAGATTGATCAAAGAAATATGTAGTTTTTGGGAACTGGTTGCAAGATGAAATTGTGGATGGATCGGTAAGAAAAATTAACGTAGCAACTTATTGGATACTTTCGTGTGAAAAATAACTTAAAGAATGTAATTATTACCAGTGAGTCTGAATATTTGTGCGGACGGCGACTAACGTTGTTGCACGCGTGATTACGATCGACGTCTCGTATTGGCAGAGAGCTCGCGATCGCGGGTTCCACAAAAGGAGGAAAGACCCTCGCAAGAACAGGAAAAAAGGACCTCTTGGAGCGAGTACGTCTGCAGACGGCGAGTCACATGGCCCAAGCAGTCGATCATTAAATGTGAGCAGGAGAAAAGAATTTTCTTGAGAAATCTCTATCGAAATGTTTGCACGCGGTTTTCAGGAAAAAGTATTCTTTGTAATGGCAATCAACAGATGTTGACAACTACGCAACCGATTGACGTCATGTTCTTAGCTTCAAAGTTTTGGAGGTTTTAAAGCTTCGAAGAATTAAAGTTTTCATTGACTTTTAGAAGCTTTGTTGCGTCACGCCCCGCGTCATAGCACTCACCCCCCACAATCCCAAAAAATCTGGACAATATGAAGAATATCGGGCAGGGAAGGGAAAGCCCCTTTCTGGGTGACAATAAGCCCGTAACCTAGAGGAGTCCGAGAATTACCAGGCCGCCACGATTTTTATCACTGGCGCCATGCCTACACGTGTTACATCGGCCCAACCCCACGACAAATTATCTCCGAACCACCACGCTACAGCGAAAGATAATAGAAAATCAACTTCAGTTACCCCATCAATTGACCAACCCACCCGGCCAATACAGTCGCCCACAGCTCAAGCGAGCAAGAGGCATCCGAACATCCTATACGAACCCTGTCGGCGCCGAAAAGGCGAGCTTTGTCATAAAAAAAACTTAGGACATCTCGTAAATGGAAGTCAGCTGGATCGACCGAGGAATAAAATCATCGCATCTGATATTGGTGTCCAGCCCAAACTTACAAGAAACATCCAAATATTCTATATAAAATCTATCGCCGACGAAAAGGTGAGCTTTGTTATAGAAAGCCAAGGGTACCGTGTAAATCGGAATCAGCCAGACCACCCCTTGGACCGGTTGAAACGAAAAGAGCCACTTAACCGATACAAAAATCACGCATAGCACAAGATCCGAGCGCACTATAAAAAGGAACACCACTGAACAACTTTTATCAATATCCGAGGGATCGTAAAAATAGACTAATCCGGGAACTCAAGATACCCATCAGGAGGACCGCAACGAAAATGTCACCTCTGAGTCAAACGTACCCCCTAAAAACGACTACCAGGTATACGAAGGTCACCCACGAATGCCTACACGTGGAAGAACACTTATCGGAATAACCGAAAAATCGAGAGAAGACCGCCCCCAAACAGGGGTATAAAAGAAAGGACCTGGACCATATTCAGTGTAATCTCAATCTCAACCCGGCTGTCACAGCAGTAGCCGTAAGCACGCTGGCATTCGTGGCAGTCGTCGGAGTAGTAACAGTAGCAGTCACAGTCGCCGTCACAGTCTCAGTCTTAACCTCGCGGCTAAAACTACGATAGTCAGTTGCCGTCATCAAATTCTGCCAGTCGAAATTCAGCAAAGTCCACTGTACGTATTGTCCAGTCACTTTTCATCTTCCAATATCGGTCGAAGACTTTCCTCAAAAGAAGTCTACGCCCATTGTGAAGTGTCAAATTGTCAAATCTGAACCACAACCGGCTTAACCAATTGACTGCGAACAACTATATTCCCTTCTTGAACATTGCAACCATTCCAAGTATTTAATCGTTTTTCCCTATTATTAAGGGTATGATAAATACCCTTTTTTGTAATCTCGATTTATTTTGCAGTTTTTCCTGGAAAAAAATCCTCAAACAGCCAATTTTTTCGGCCTCTAGAGTGGCCTAACCCCTTAATCTACATGTAAGCACTGTGGGAACGTTGTAATCGTGAGGAAATTGTAACAACAATAACCCGAATTTCAAGACGATACTTCCAATAAAGGAGATTATAACCACGATCTATAGACGACCACTGGAACAAAAGGAACACAGAGAATTATCCGTACAAACAAATAAATAGAGTAAAGCATTTATGCAAAACTCTCGTATTATTCGAACTTCCTCAAAACCAACGCATTATCCAACCGTCATTCATCTAATATCAAAGACGCGACTTCCGGCCCTGGGTATAGAACTTAATTGTCTTGACCCGAAAGCGAAGTCAATAGCGTGTTGCGTCCTCTCTAAGATTCGATAAGTTCCCGGGGACGTAACAGCTTCAAGGGGGGGGGGGGGGGGTTAATTCGCTAAGGTTAATTCGCTACAAAAAAAGCATATTTACGATAATTTTTTTGACGACACAGTTAATATATATTTATTTATATAATTAGTATATAGTAAAAGGACGTTTAAAGAATATTCTGTAAAAATTTTATTAATATTTATGCAGAAATGCGCCATTGACAGCAAATCTTCGCAGACGCCTAAAAATTAAGTTACATTGCGGTGAACCGCATAACTCATCACTGGATCATCTGAAATAAAAAAAAAACCAAAAAGATTTTATTAGTTGATAAGTTCCTCAAGATAACGCTGTCGGGTTTGTTTTAATTGATTTTTTAATTTCTGGTTACACTTAGAAGTGAAAATATCGATTTTTCATTTAAAAAATCGGAAATTTTGTTATTGTAAAATAAATTGAAATTATAAAAAATTGAAAAACTCGACAGCGTTACCTCGTAATTTATGTGCAGAAAGAATGTGTGAATTTTAAAAGGATCGGTGCAGTACATTTTGAGCCAGAGAGTTCACCGACTTTGAAAATTTTAAGTGTGAGAAAAACGCGTCTAAAAGTTTCAAAGATTTCTGCACTCAAAAATAAAAAATTAAACATCAATAAACGAGTGTTTTTTTCACATACTCACACAGAATCATTGATGCCAGGCTCATATGACAAAGGCATTCATATGACAAAATTTAAAACAAAAACGCCAAAAAATACCTTACCCCCTTAAACTGTTGATCAATTTTTAGAAGCTTTCAAGTTTTTCATAACTTTTCGACGTTTAAACATTTTTTTTCACTTGTTAAAGCTCTAAGGTTTTTATGTACTTTTCAAAATGTCAAAATTTCTCAGCTTTTAAAGACTTCAAAGTTTGTATTAACTTCCCAGAGCTTCAACTTTTGCTTTTGCCTTTATTTGAAGCTTTAAAGTTCTTATAAACTTAAACAAAACATGTTGACCTTTGTATCATATTTTCAAAGATTCTCAGGTGGAGAACGCTTTTTCAAAAACTTCTCCATCACTGTTTTCATGCAATTTAGAGCCATTCGAGAAAATGCCTTTATTATTTTCAACGAGCATGAAAGAGCTTTTTAACGGTGCGAACAAGGTGACCCTTGAGAATCTCCAACTGAGTTTAACAATGATAATAATGAATCTTCTAATTATCCCATTGAGTTTGAACGTAAAGAGCGATTTTTCCTTTTAAATAAAATGGCGGACCTAATGATCAAAACCGTTACTAGATCTAGGTCTGATTTAAAACCTCACAAATTTGGCATGAATTTTCTTTACACCTAGTACTATTGTTCGAAGGGGTAATACATTTTAATCTTTTGTCAGCTAGTAATTTATCATTTTTATCAGCCCAGGAGATCGATTTTTGTCTATAATTTATATTGATCCTAGTCAATGTAACACAAGACCTGAAAATGTGGCGTCTTTCATTTCTCGCTGAAATCGATTGAGCAGGTTCTTGTTCGATAAAAAAAAATCGAAAAAAATAAATAAAAAAGAAGAAAATAAATAAAAAGTAAAGAAAATCGATTGTTTTTTTAAATCATGTGCCGGAACAAGAGTTTAGGTCCGATTGAGTTCTACCTGAGAAATTCGTAATCAGCAAAAAATGTATAATATGACAAATAATGGATTTTTTAGATACATTTTTTCCTGACACCCCCTATATATATAATCCATGGTATTCTCGAACGGGGGCAGCTGCGTTAAAAGCAGCAGGTGAATCCTTCATCGCTACCGGTATATACGTCGTACACACACGCACCATACGATAAGTTTCACCCTCGCGTCGTCGCCCGTGAAACTTCCATTCTCTATGTACACACACGTCGTGCCGCGCGCGTGTCTTACAATGTGCGATGAAAGAGAACGCGCCTCGCCCTCGTACATTGTATCCATCTAATTGCATCGAACCGCCATCGTTATTCGTCGCGATTTTTATCGCCCTCGAGGCGAAACCTTGTTGTCGGTGACAGGGGTATTTGGGGTATTTTTGAGGTTGTGTCGTCCTTTTTTTCTTTCAAATTATCACCTGTATGGAAGTGAGGATAATGGGGCGGGGAATCTACACCTTAGCGACTATTGATGTATTCAGTATTAATTTCTTAATCAATAATTGAGACATTATTAATGAAAAACGGTATTCTGAATTTTCTGAATTTAATATCGTTTCATTTATTTTATTTTCTGTATCTAGGCTATCTAAAGGAGTCAGAGAGGTATCTCAAGAAATATAAAGAATTGATATGTAGGAAATGAAAGGTTAATTCAACTAGTATACATGCAAACGTATGTATAGATATTTTACGACATGAATTAAGTAAAATTAATTTAATTAATTTTACGATATGATATAAAAATGGTAATTTTTTTCTCCAAGACTATACAAAAAATGTCCCTACATGATTAATACAACAAAAAAATGTTGGGCCTTCCGAACGAGACCGTTTACGTAGGTAATGCTTTTCAACATATTTCCAAACGACCCTTCGTATTTTTATCGGGAACGTAATCTTGATTTGATAAGAGGAACAAACGAGGAAATCACCCAAAAACGACTTGCTCCATCCACCCTTCGAGGTTGGAGGCTCTCTTTGCGCCAGAGTTTGCTTTACACCGTTTGCTCACATTTTTTGCTGTTGGTAGAAGAATGAATTTGTTCTTACTCAACATACAATTATATATACATATATTATATAAATATTAATATACATAGATATTGGGGTATTGCAAAAGTTGTGTTTGTGTGTAGTGCATATTCGCGTATCATTCAACGCATTGCGAGCTTGGCAACACAAATCAAAATATCAATTAACTTGGTAAAACGGAGCCCCATGCTTTGGACCGTTGCAAAATCTCTCGGTTCATCTCTGTCTTTCTCGCTCTCTATTTTCTCTTTCTGCTGTTATACTCGGCTCTGACATATAATCCGCGAAACAAGCATATATATATATATATATATATATATATATATATATATATATATATATATATATATATGTATATATATGCATACGTGTATATTTGTATGGGAGTCGCGCGGCCGTGTGCTCGCGAGAACGAGCAAGCTTCTTTGGTATCCCGCGTTATCGGCGACTTGCCGATCGGCCTTCTCGCGCGCATCCTCGCACCGCGCGCTTATTCCAACGATACCGAGAGCGTATCTCCTGGCGTATCCGCACACTCGAGTGCGTGCATTTCCCTCTCTCTCTCTCTCTCTCTCTCTCTCTCTCTCTCTCTCTCTCTCTCTCTCTCTCTCTCTCCGCACTCTTTCGTAATCGCACGAGAGGCGGCGGACTCTCGGCGTCTTCGCTACGAATAATCGACCAACAGATCGAGAAATTATGGCGCAGAGAGAAAAAGCAAGTGGAAGCGGGAGGGGGCGCCGGCGATTCTTGAGTGGAGAGGGCGGGAGGAAGGGAGATAGAGATGCGTGGAATGAAAAATAACGAGAAGCCAAAAGAAATCAAGAATCAGGATTTTATATGCATAAAAATACATACATAACAATAATAATCTACACCTTATTCTTGATTTCTTTTGCTTTCGATATATATATATATATATATATATATATATATATATATATATATATATATATATATATATATATATATATATAGATGTTTGTGTCAGATAAAATACTGGAGATGATAATATATGATAATATCTAGTATTATTATTTTCAATAATGATAATTACTATTATTATCGTTTGGGATGAACACATCTTTTTAATTCTCGATTATCGATGTCTTCCGGTAAAATTTGAATTCCCTATACGCGTACGGTATGCGAAAATATGGAAAGAGAGCGAGAGAGAAAGAGACATAAGCGAGAGTGAGATAAAGCACATTGTTGACGGCTCGAAAAAAGGGCCCGGTCGATGAAGCAACGGGAGGGGGAATCTCGTCGATTGGCAAACACCGCGCTGAGGACAGGGAAAGGGATTGAGGGCAGAGCAAGGGGAGGCCAAGTGGAAGTGGCGCGGTCGTTTAGTTAAAGAAAGATCAAAGGGAGACCGGCAATAATTATAGAAATATGCGCGTTGATGCGGCGCGCCCGCGCTCACGATCGCACTCGTGTCGTCGTCTACTCGCGTTGTCCAAAGGATGAGAACGCATCGGGGGAAAAGAGGGTGTGGGTACGTGAAGAGAGAGAGAGAAAGAGAGAGGAAAGAGAGAAACTGCTCCCGTGGGACGGGTGCCTTCTCTCTGTTTCTCTCTCTCTCTCTCTCTCTCTCTCTCTCTCTCTCTCTCTCTGTCTCTGTCTTTCATTTGATCTCTCTCGCACTCGGTCTTGGTCATTTCCTATCGGATCTTTCGTCTTTCCAACTTATTTTCGTTTCCGATTGCCTCGATTTAATCTTTCATTCTCTCGGCCCTCCTCCAACTCCATCTCTCTCACTCTTACTCCGTTTCCCTCGTGTTCCCGAGCTTGTTTCACAAACCGCGGACTCCTCGTTTCTCTCATTAATACAGATATCTTCGCACAGCCTCCGCGCTCCCCTTATCAAAACGTCGTAATCTCCGAACACGCTGTTCCTCTCCCGCCTCCTTCGTTCATCCTGCCCTTTCCTTTCTTCCTTATTTCTTTCTCTCTTTCCACTGTCCCTCGTTCTCTCTCATTCCGCGTACACTTTTTTTTGTTCCTTCGTTTATCCCCTTTACCCATCAGTTCTTCCCTCTGCTTCTTTTAACGTTTTTTTTCTTCTTTTTTCTTTCCTGATTCTCGTGCACGAATTGTCGCCCCGCACGCTAATAATTGAACGCCCACCTGAATGTTTTGAATTTTTATTAACGGATCGATTCCAGTTGGTTGGGAAGAATTTTTTTATTGGTATTAGAGGCAAGGATTTATTTGATGGCGGTTCCGAAATGTACGGCCAGAACGAACGCTCGTACTGTCTCCTCTTCCGTTGCTACTTCCACGAGTGGAAAAGGCATGTCTGACTGCATTGCCTCTATTACTTGCAGAAGTAGATGAAGAATGGGTCAGACACGTCTGGTTTTTTTGTGTACGCGGTTTGGTAGCCAAAGCAGGGACCAATGGAAACAACAATTTTTCCTATGTGTGCGTGTGTGTGTAGTATGTATAAGCATATATTTGACGTTGCCGTGGGATGCGTATTTTGCACTACGGTGTGTACAAGATGCGACGCAAATACCGAGATGGAAAATACGCGTACTGATATTAATCTCGCGGTTAGATGAGAGAGAGAGAGAGAGAGAGAGAGAGAGAGAGAGAGAGAGAGAGAGAAAGTGGGAGGGAGAGGAAGAGAGAAAATCTAATCGACGATATATATATATATATATATATATATATATATAAAAATAATATATTAGAATTATAATGATAAAATTATCATAAAATAATCTTTTGAAATAATAATACCAAAAATAAGGGATGAGACAGTGGAA
>OY723395.1:33219552-33249552 GCA_963210295.1 Ophion ellenae
ATCTAAGATAATTAATCAGAAAATGAAATAATAATAAAAAAATGACCATAAATTCATAGATATCTAGATGTACGGCTGGAACAAACCAATTATAAAAATATATATATTAAATAATTTGTTATTGTTTTACGTTTACTAAAAAATAATTATAATCTATTACGAAAATAACAATGAATCATTTTGATAGCGGCATTAGAATAAAATAATTTCGAAACAATATCTATAAATTTATAAACATCTTTATTTTATAAAAAGTTATATTAAAATATAATTTATGAATAAATTTATACTTTTTGTATTTATGAATACGACCGCGACTAATAAAACGTTCACGAAAATTTAAGTAAATCACGAGGAGCCGCGTGTCCAACGTTGGCAACCTCGCGATCGCTATTACACGCGGAAGAAGTAAAATATCAACGTTCTGGAATAATCTCCTCGTGGTTTTTGAGTTACACATAAATAAATTGTATATATATATATAAAGAGGAAGAGAGAAAGAGAAAGAATTTCAGGTATCTGTATTCAAGACCCACCGGTCGTGTAACGATTATTAAGATTATTATTATTGTTATTACGATTATTTTGATTATTATATTCGCGCTTGTGCACGCGTTTCGGACACCTGGAGGATAATTTAATGGACACTCGTGCAAGATGCTGCGAGACATAAACTCCGGCCACGAGATATAAAAGTTCACCGCTGAAACAGTTATAAATGTTACTTTGTATGTGTTTGTATGTTTATATATATATATATATATACACATACATTTATGGATGTCGCAAGATCAACGGGAAAGATCTGTGCAATAAGTTGTTCTTTTTCGGTCGAGCTTTCGGGACTCGTCGCAATATTATCAACGAGAGATAAATAGCAGAGCATGGGACACTCCTTTGCCCCCCTTGATATATGCATATGTATATATATATAATAAATGTATGAAACGACTTTTCAGACTTTCGATGGGGACTAAAATTTACCAAGATCTCGGCCAAATAAGGCGCGCAAAGAAATATTCCAAGCATTATTTAAAAGATAAAAAGAAACAGCTCCATTACGTTTTTTCTTTTATTTATTCTCTGCTACTTTTGTCCTCTCTGAGGAACCTTTAAATCATTGGCTTTTTTGGTACAATTTTCCTACCGTCATAGTAGTATGTGTCATATGAAAAATAAAAATTAAATTAGAAGGGTCAATATTTTTCTCTTCGACTCGCCATTTTTCAACGCGAGTCCGCGAAAAAAGCTCTCAAAGTGTTGGACAAAAGTTGGCTGCTTCGTTATACGCACGAGCGTTTTAACCTCCCAGGACTTGGTTCATACAAAGTGCAGCTCGTCGTGTACAGAGTATCCTGGCGAATCCTTACGTGCACACACACACACACACACACACATACACACACACACACACACACACACACACACACATATATATATATATATATGAGTAAGGGAAATAAGGGAAATCTTTTCTTCTCGCTAATCCCCGGATCCAGGGGCACGCCGAATCGAAATGTTGTCTTTTGCGCTCGTGAGATTGCCGAGTGTTTAATTACACACGAGCGAGGTGCTGCTCGTTCTTGATCCAGGACCTCCTTTCTCTCTCTCTCGCTCACGGTTTCCTCTCCCTTCTAGATCCGCTCAGCGTTGCACAAAACTTATCTTTTTCTCGCATTAAAAAAAATGTTCCGTCCAATGGCGACTTTGAAGACAGTTGAGTGTCTTCAAAATTACCCTTTCCTATACATACGTACATATACATACTATACCTATACTATACTATACTATACATACGTGCATGTACATATACCTATACTACACATACGAGTGTGTAAGTATAGTGAGAGTGCGATTAGGCACGGGCAGAGGTGAGTTCAGAACTTGTGAGGGATCAGACTGAGAGTGTATCGCGCGTAACAGCGATAAATCTCTCTCTCTCTTTCTTGCTTTCTCGCTGTCTGCCTTGGTGAGCCAGGTGGACGATGGTCATCAGTGAGAGAGTCGCGGCGTGTAAGCGCGTGGAGATCACGAATCAAAGCGTTGGCGGGGGTCGGCCGCACTTTTTCCTCAGTATAATAGAGACCGGGAGAGAGACGGAGCGTGGGAGCGTGAGAGGCGGAGGGAGTAAGATAGGACTAGTCAAGAGAAAACGGGGAAGGTAAGGAGAAACAGTGCGAGGGTAAAGCGTGTCTCGGGTACCTCGCCAGGAGGTTAACCTTTGTACGAGCGCGTTTTCCTATAGCGTGTATATATATGTGTATATATATATGTATATATATATATATATATATATATATATATATATATATATATATATATATATATATATATATATATATCGAGAGATCGAGAGAGAGAGAGAGAGAAACTACGCGACGGCCTAGGCGACGACCTTCGACCTAACCGGCCACAACTTACAAGTCCGGCAAAGCGAGAAACGCTCGCTCTCATGCGGTCCCTCGCCGCGCGCGAGCATGGAGCTTCCCTCCTCTTCCGTACGATATCGGGCTGCTTGGTGTGTACACGCGGAAGCGTGTACACACCAATCTCCACTTGCTAAGCTTTTCACGATGTGGTACCGGCTATTATAAACACATGTATATGTATATATGTATCCAGAGAATTGGACGAAGAACGTTTATAAAGATATGTATGTTTGCATGAATATTATTGTTCCAAAAGTGTTCAATGCTTTGAAAACATTCAATAAATCAATACACCAATTTCAATATCGATCATTTCAAAATACCCATACCTACATACAATCATATATATATATATATATATATATATATATATATATATATATATATATATATATATATATATCTACATGTATAATTTCGAAAATGTATCATCGAGAAGAATCATTGTTTGTATATATGTGTATATATATACCAAAAATATTTTTTGTTCGATAATACATTTGCTTTGTCATCGCGCGTATGTATACATCAGTATTTTGCGCAGCTATAAAAGTGTCAAACCCCGACGCACGATTGAGTCTATTATTGTCGACGTTTGATTTTCTTATTTCCTCTTCTCACCGTTTTTCATCTTTATTTTGGTTTTTCGTTAAAAATGTTAATCATCGTGAAATTGCGCCACGAGTAACCGGAACGGGATATTTCAACGGAGCCACACGCGCATGCCTGGCTGTGAAAGGAAGAGAAAGAGAGTGAGAGAGAGAGAGAGAGAGCGAACTTATGTTCAGTTTTCTCTCACTGTATTTATTCTCTCTCTCTCTCTCTTTCTCTGTTTTTTGTTCCTCTCTGTTCCTCCGCGATCGAAGTTATATCGCGAGGTAACGCGCGATGCGTGAGACGCCGCGACCTTAATCGCAACGCTGAGAATTCGACGCCCCTTAATTATCTCTCATTGTCCACCCGCGGAAAAACGCGATAGAGAGAAGACGATCGCGCGCAGATGTCACAAAACCACAATGCGCGGCTTTTCTGCCCGATCATTGTAATCCGCTGCCTTGGAGCATTATGGGGACTCGCTGAATTTACCAAGGAAATACTCATCATCATTTTGATTATTATTATTATTTGTTTGTTTAGTTATTTATTCACTTATTTATTTATTTATTGATTCATTCCTCTCTTCCTTTTTTTCTTTATACATTTGAATATATATGAGCGGTTGAAAAACATTGTATCCCAGTGAAGCTATTCCAAAGCGAAGAATGAAAACGAACGAAAAAAAGAAAGGAAGAAATGAAAAAGGGCAAGAAAACAAGAGATTGTTAAATTGTGCCCGGGGAGAGGAAAAACGTGCGCGGCGACGACGAGAAGCCTCGTCTCTCTCGTCTGGTCATAAAACCCGGAAGTCACGTGGAACCAGCGCGCCACCTGTGTAGTACACAGAACGACCACCAGAACGAATTTCCATTTTCCGCTGAGAATTCGCGCAAGATACCGCCTTACTGCCGCAGACACTGTAGCTAAGAGTAATGTTTATGCATGGTCGTAGATCACAAATATGTCTTCTTTCATATTAATAGAAAAATTTTGTTTTATTCAATTTGTGCAATCAATTTTATCCAATTATTTTGACGCAGTATGAGTATATGTATATATGTGTAGCTAACTTTTTCAAATATCGCGTTTGGTATAGAAAAATTGCCCTAATCTCTATAAATGAACTACCCTGCATATGAATTGTTTCATCCATTACTGAAGTAGTGACTATGCAATTATTAATTGATAAATATTTATTTTATTATATATATATATATATATATATATTACGACATATGTTAATATATATTCATGTTAATGCTTATCAATTTCCAATTATGTGTACCTATATATCTATCTACTTATTCTACATTTTCTCGTACATTAATCTCGACGAAGATTTCATTATCCTCTCATTATTATTGCATTTTGCTCGATTATTATAATTTTTTTCTTAACGTCTTCGTTCCCTCCTTCGTGCACAAGGATAAAATGTGTGCGTGAATGTGCTCGCATATTCGCAGATCGTAAATTATAATCTGCACTAGTCCTCCAACACCTGGTCCTCGTCCTATGTGTACCATAGGCCCCCCCTGCCCTGCCCCTGGCCCAACTGTGCATATACGCGGAGAGTCTCGTACGCTATGAGAGGAGGTCAATTATCGCGGCACAAATCCAGAAGCAACGAACTCTCAACATAGATACTCCATTACACTCATAGATATATACGTAGCGCAACTAAGTTCCCGGGTTCCACACATGGATGGCGCTAGCGACACATGTAGTCGGCATACAGGTCTGAAATTGGGTGTCTATGTAGCTTGGACATCTGTTAAGAATACCCAGTCGTAATATTACCAAATATCGCAACACAACGACCTTTTTTCTAAGTTCGAAAATGTCAAAGTTTGTGCCAAATAAACAGCATTTGCGTGAAGCATTGCTTTTCTGCTTCAACCTAAAAAAAACAGCAGCTGAAGCACGTCGGTTACTTGAGGAGGCCTACGGTGAACATACACCATCAAAAACAACGTGTGAATATTGGTTCAAGCGGTTCAGAAGTGGCGATTTTGAGACTGGGGACAAGGAGCGCTCGGCAAGACCGCAAACATTTGCGGACGCCGATCTGCAAGCGTTATTGGATGAAGATGACACTCAAACAGAAGATCAACTTGCCGAGGCATTAGATGTGACTCGGCAATGTATTTCGAAACGTTTCCCGCCATGGGAAAAATTCATAAGGAAGGAAAGTGGGTGCCGCATGAGTTGACTGAGAGACAAATGGAAAATCGAAGAGCCACTTCCGAAATTTTGCTTTTGCGGCAAAACAGAAAAAGTTTCCTGCATCGAATTGTTACTGGCGATGAAAAATGGATATATTTCGAGAATCCCAAACGCAGAAAATCGTGGCTTTCACTTGGCGAAGCGTCAACATCGACGGCACGGCCAAATCGCTTCGGAAAAAAGACAATGCTCTCCATTGGTGGGACAAGAAAGGAATCGTGTACTATGAGCTGCTGATACCGGGCGAAACTGTCAATGGGCATCGCTACTTACAACTAATCAATTTGAACCACGCATTGGTCGAAAAACGGCCAGAATGGGACACGAGATACGAACGTGTGATATTGCAGCACGACAACGCTGAGTGCCATCGCAGTTCCATCGTCCAGGTCACCATAAAAACACTGAAATGGTATCTGCAACCGCACCCGCCATATTCGCCAGACCTGGCCCCTTCAGAGTATCACTTGTTCCGGTCGATGGCGCATGGCTTGGGTGGGCTACACTTGGCCAATTACGGTGCGGTACAAAATTGGTTGAACGAATGGTTTCAGTCCAAAGACGCGTCTTTTTATCGTCGCGGTATTTATGTATTGCGAGAGAGATGGCAAAAATGTGTATATCACGAGGGACAATACTTCGAATGAACAATTTTTTGTATTTGTCTTGATATTTTCGATTTTTTATTGGTCAAAAGAACCCGGAAACTTAGTTGCACACCTAGTATATTGTAGACCAAATGGTACTCTGCTTGTGTCGTGAGAGATTTCGCCTTGATATATATATATATATATATATACACATATGTATAGGATGGAGGTTCGAGGACTGCAATCCTTTTGCTCTACGTGTAACAAGATACTTGAGATGCACGCACAGGTAGTAGAGCACCGCGTAAGAGAATGGGTTACAAAGTAGCGTTGGCATGGCTCGAATGCAAGATTTCTCTCTCTCTCTCTCTCTCTCTCTCTCTCTCTCTCTTGCTGTCGCTTCCTCACTCCCTGTACACGGCCACACAGACACACATATACATACATATATATATTTGTACACATATATGGTGGTTTTCTCTCAGCTGCAAAGTTTGTTACCCTCCCAGTAAATGTATGGTTCGGCCCGGGGCAACACTCAATCACGGCTAATTACGGGCGTGTGCTTTGCGCGCACTTTCTCGCGGTCGACTCGGAAAAAGAGTATCCACTGTCATATAGGCAGCGAGAAGGCGAGGGAGGGTGAGAAAGCGGGAAATGAGAACCTGCGCGAAGGACACACACATATATGTATATACGCAAGCATGATTTTAATAGTTGAGTAAGAATTCGATGACGCTACGTTATCCGCGGCGCGCAATGATAAAAACATGCTCTCTCGCAACCCTCCCTTGATTGCACTAATAGAAAAAAATGTAGGACGAACTTGGGGGTGAAGTTGCGAAACTGGAAGAAATATTTTGGTCTGCGCGACAGTGGCTTTCGTTGATCTGCACGTTTAATTGTGCCCAAGTATTTTTTTCAGTTTTTCTTTTCTTTTCCTTCTTTAATTCGCGATCGTTTTCTATGCGTCCCGCAAGATTCATTCGTCACCGTTTTTCTCTCGGTCGTTATTCCTCAACTTTTTTAGGATCCTCTCGCAGCTTCTTCTGCTTCCTCTTCTTGCTCGATTCGCGTTACAA
Organism: Ophion ellenae; assembly: GCA_963210295.1. Taxonomy (NCBI): domain Eukaryota; kingdom Metazoa; phylum Arthropoda; class Insecta; order Hymenoptera; family Ichneumonidae; genus Ophion; species Ophion ellenae. Next base: position 33,226,474 of record OY723395.1, read on the forward strand.
GTTAGAGAGACAGAGAGAGAAAGAAAGGTTACGAGCATGAGAGAGAGAAACAGCTTCCTCTCCACGTACGTGCTTTTCCTTCTGTCACACGTATATATCCATATACTTAGTTATAGGTATACGTGTATTTAGATTTATATATAAATATACCTACCTACAAAGGACTACTGTATATATATGGTCGTCTTTCACAGGTCACACTGACACTCAGTCGGTACGCAGAGCGCAAAAGCTGAGGACACAAAACCCCGGTGGTGTTCATTACCGCGTGTGCGCCACCGCCGCCGCTGCGCCAGCGCCGCGGATATAGAGGCGCTTAACTGTTTTGTGTCCCGCGTGTGTGCTGATGGATAGCGCGTTCGCACGTTATTACCGGACGGACGTACTACTCGCTGGGCTCGGTTTATGGGTCTAGATTGGTACACGGCTTTCTTACCCGCGTAACTATATATATATATATATATATATATATATATATATATATATATATTTATATATATATATATATATTTATATGTATGTGTGTACCAGAAACGCCATCGTGCCTCTCCTCTCTTTCTCTCTCCCTCTTCGTCTTTGCGCGTTATTACGTACGTGCGAGCATCGAAGAGCCAACGTTGCTCTGTACTATCCGATGTGTCTGAGCATTATACACCTTTTCCCCTTCCTCATATATACATTTATATATATATATATATATATATATATATGTATTTATAAAAATCCGCGGCGGTGAGTTTGAGAGTTCTCTCACCGGAAAGGCCTCTTAATAGTGTGTTTACCGATAATGACCACCGCGGGAAAGCACCGACGGTGGCATATAAGTTCGATAATTTATGAGCCCCGCCACTGCTCGCTCTTCGGTATTACGAGCCTTAACCCTATACACACACGTGAAATATATATATATATATATATATATATATATATATATATATATATATATATATATATATATATATATATATATATATATATATATATATATATATATATATATATATATATATATATATATATATGTGAGGGAATGGACCTTTTGATCTCGTTATCTATGAAATGTTTGCCATCAGCACATCTGGGTATTTTGGGAACGATAATCGAAGTCGAATTCCTCCAAAATCATATCGCCCGATATATATATGGGTGGCACAATTTTGAGCTCCATTTTTTTCCTCTTCCTCACCATCCAATTATCTTCTTTGAAGAAAAAAAAATTGTCTCATAAGCTGCTGGCCGGCCAATGAATATTTAGTGGTCCCTCAAGGTTTTCGAAGTACAGAATTTCCGCCAAAAAATGAATCTCGCATGCACTATAATTCCTGGTAGCATAAAGACGAAATAAACAGCGAAGTGTTACAATTTCTGATTTATTTGTAGCAAACACCAATTAGACGATATTTGTTATTATGTATTATTATGTATTATTGTATTATGGCGTCGCTCGTCGGGGAGTACAGGTACGATTGGTCCGCAGTTTGACTAACGAGACCAACTGTGGGACGCATCGCGATGCGCGGAAAACAGCCGCCATTTAAGTTTTACGAATAAAACGACCTATAATTTGGGTTAGAAGTGTGAGGTAAATTTGAAAAATCTGTTTCGACAGAAAAAAGCGTTCATTGTTTTGACAATTTTACAAAGCGTCAAATTTATGAGTGAGAAGAGTAAACAAAAATTTGCGAAAATTGGAAACTTCGAAGCTCTTGAGTGGCCACTAAATACTCATTGGCCGGCTAGAGCTTTCGCGAGGTTAATTGTAAAATTACAAAACGTAAAATTCATGGGTGAGAAGTGGACGAAAAAAAAACAAAATCGATTTTTTAATGAAAATTTGAATTTTTGGAAGGCTTGAGCGACCTCTAAATATTTTTTGACCGCTCGCAGCTTCCGCAATAATTGTTGTTCTTTCTTTAAAGAAGATAATTGGATGGCGAGAAAAAGGAAAAAATAGAGCTCAAAATTGTGCTACCCAAATATATGCATCCATATTGATATACATGTGTATGTGTTGGTATGTAACGGCGAATCGCTTTATGACGAGAAGGCAGTAAAAAGTAAGGGTAAAAACGTGTGAAAACCAGAAAAAGTGCTAGCAGTAGTGCCAGCACTTCACATTTTTTCACGGTACGGAAATCGCGCGGCGACTATCTCGACTTTGTCTCTCGAGGTTCGGAAGAAACCGGAAGTATTCCCGCGGGCCGGAGATCCGAACAAAAACGCATGCCCGTGTATTATTGGGATACGTGGTAGGGTACATATATATATATATATATATATATATATATATATATAAGGACACGCGAGCAGCGTGTATAATCAACGCGAATGTGTGTGTGTGTGTGTGCACATATCTATCGTTGCATTTTGACCGAGAGAAAGGAGACCGATTGCGCGACATTTGTCTTTGGAAAACAGCGGCAACAGAACGTTGCAAGAAGCCGCAGAACACTTGCGTGTATGTTTGTGCATACATGTTTTTATATATGTATGTATATAAGTATGTACGTATGCGTGCATGTTGTACCGCAAAATAGGGGCGAAGGTGTATACTGAGAGGCAGCTGGTACCACCCCCGGATGTGTCGTCCGCGTGTTCTCCGTTCAGCCGGCCACGGGGACGCAGGAAACGCGCCGAACGAGTCACCGATAATTATTTATCTCGGCGCTAATTAACTCGGCTCTGTCGCGTCCTGTGCGCAAGCCTCTTTTTATCATTCATCTGTTTTCTCACTCCCCCTACTCTTTCTACGTGTATGCATATATATATATATATATATATATATATATAGGGTGGCGGAAATTCACCCTATATTGGGTGTTAAGAAGGTCGATGGGGTTGCCTTAATGGGGTGACAGGTCATCTCGTTAGGAACATATCTAACCTAGGTAACCTTAGTTCAAACTCCAAGGGTTGCGAGTTATTATAGTAAGTATGATTTTTGGAAAATTTCACAAAATTAGGTGCTAACTCGTTCACCTCATATGCTAATGCTATTTAAAAAAACAGCATTAACACAACAGGTATATTTATTTTTTGACAAGTTTTTGATCATTAAACCCGCTCCATTTAGTTAGTTGTGTGGATACAGATGATTGTATCGGTGTTTGTCGATTGAATACCCATTAAGCTAAGCCGCAAATAAGTTTTTAATCACCAATTATTGTCTGTTTGAACATTATGAACGAGTTAGTACCTAATTTTGGGCAATTTGCAAAAAATCATACCCACCATGATAACTCGAAATCCTTAGACTTTGGACTAAGGTAACCTAGGTTAGATATATTCTTAACGAGGTGATCTATCACCCCCATGAAGCTTTGCATCGACCTTCCTAACACCCTGAATATATGGGTTGGCCGTCCTCGTCGCAAAGGAAACGATAATGGATACAGAATGTCCTTTTTGGCCTAGATTTCTAGGATAAAATATATGCGGACACGTATTATATATATATATATATATATATATATATATATATATATATATATATATATATATATATATATATATATATATATATATATATATATACACATATTAATTCGACACCCACACACCGAATTCCACTGGCCTCGATCGTCCTCCATTTGTGACGTTCACGGTGGATTAGAGCGCGTTCACACGTTCTCTTTATTTCGTCACAGATCTGGCTAACTCTCTTGATGCGCATAGCTAGTAAAAAAAAACGGCCACGAGGTACACACACACACACACACACACACACACACGCGCGCGCGCGCGCACAAACGCACACATATATACGTTGACTGTTAACAAAAGGATGTAACCCTCATCACGTCAGTTGAATCGCGCGACTTTCATTCGATTATTTTCTAAGAGTCGACGTATATGTGTATGTAGATATGTAGTCTATGTCTACGTATATATACATATAGATATATATATATATATATATATATATGTGTGTGTGTGTGTGTGTGTGTGTTTTAAGATCCATAGATAGATATATGAATGTACATTCATAGGTAGCTACATCAGGTGTAGCTTAAAGGCATTTTTATTCCTCTTGTATAGTTTCACTACGAAGGCCCACTCGAATTCGATGTGTCCAATATCCCAAATGTAACCTGTGTACGCTCTCGCTGGTTCTCTCTCTCTCTCTCTCTCTCTCTCTCTCTCTCTCTCCCTCTCTCTCACACACACACACACACACACACACACACACACACACACACACACACTTTTCCTCTCTCTAGACGGATCGTTGTCTCGTGGCGCCGTTGTGTGATGTATATTTATTTATGAATAAACATATATGAGTGCGTGACGTATGTACAAGAGGCATCGCGTAAATCTCAACGGTATCGATAGTGAAAGACGAGGGCCCCGAGAGGCGAGGATTCGACGCTATCGCGCCTTCGGTTACAGGTGAAGAAAAAAAAACCCTCGACAGCTCTCTTCACGTCGTTGTTCTCTTTCCCTCTTTCTTATTTTCGCTCTCGCCTTATATTATGCTCTCTCTCTCTCTCTCTCTCTCTCTCTCCGTTTCGCTCAATCTCAAGTCCGGTGTCATTTATTGACTTAGTTTAAATTTTATTGTTACTATTGTTTTATTTGTATTATTTATAAATATCTCATTATTATTAGGATTATTACTATCATGTATATAGCTTTTGTAGTATAGTTGCGATATTTCACTACTACCACTTGTATAGTCCGAATGAGGTACCTTGCACTTTGCACTTTGTTGAGCACGGTACTCATAGGGAGCTGATGCTCCAGAGGACGAAATCTCTCTCTCTCTCTCTCTCTCTCTCTCTCTCTTGCTCTCTCTCTCTTCGTCAAGTTTTGTTAAGTTCATTAAGTTTATCTTCGGTGTATTATTTAATGTTTGGTCACTTCGGGTTTTCTGTATTCTTTTTATATTTCAATTTGCTCTTTAATTAATTTTTATATTTTTTATTTTATCGCATTGCACCTTATATTGTTTATTTTCGTTATATATCGAATCTTGTCTCCATTAGCCTGTTTATTATATTATTTCATTTATGTGTACCGTTACATTTTTCCGAGAATTTACTTGGTCTTAATAAACGTTATCAAAAAACCGATCAGTCTCGTTCTCTCTCTCTCTCTCTCTCTCTCTCTCTCTCTCTCTCTCTCTCTCTCTCTCTCCTTTCTCTTGGTACTTCAAAATTCTTCCTAACCTCATTCGCAACCATTTCGAAAACGAATTTTAATCGATCTTTTCACATTTATTGCAAAGTCGTCAATGGAAAAAAGGAAAGCATCCCTTCAGTACACATATATGCAGCTTGCAATTATTCATGTATATAATTACATATGGCCTGCTTTATGTGTATGTGTGTGCATGTGTGTGTATATATATGAAGAATGCGGAATAAATAAATGTGGACAAATGTATTTATAACACGTCGAATATTTGGCCGGCATGGCATTTTAATAAAATAATCGTTATTGCGATACGAGTCATGTGTTCTGAAGCCGCAGTGGCAAAAAGTTTAACACACTTTCGCGAATAAATATTTCCCTTACGTGTCGTACCCAAAGAGAGAGGAATGCCGGCGCGGTTCATACCGGAGGGACGATAACGCGAGCCTCTCGTTTCACCGTTTTGTTACACTTTCGTAAATTTGTCAGTTCCCTTGGCCCATCTTGTGCTCTCTCTCAGACACATGCACACACACGCGCGCGTACATACACTACTGGCGAAAAGTACGTTTCCACTTTTTGAATTTTCCATAGGGACGGAAATGTACGAATGCCTTGAGAAATTGGAAAAAAACAAGCCCACGACGCTTTTTTTTCCTAAGCCCTTTTTGGACGTTTGTTTGGCTTTTGTTGATAGGCGGTTTATGAAAAGAAATGTTTCGAAAATCATGGCAAGAAAATTCAACAAACCAGAGTTTGAGAAAAAACTGCTTTTTTTGTAGGAATTTTCTTTCTACGACTCCCGCTGATCGGAAAATTGCGTAGAGATTTATCAAACTTTTTGCCGGTATTGTACACATCACACGTATTTATATATACATATGTACATTGTTTTTGACTTTTTTTTTCACTCGACGTTACACACCCAGCTCGAACATTTCTCGTCGCGGACACACTCTCAGCATTCTCGCAAATTATCCCCATTCAATTTGTACGTTGCTTTCTTATCGCGCCGGGCACCGTTCGCTACCGCGTCGCTTTGTCCGTGCTGTGCGTATGCACGTGTCTTAAAAACTCTGCTGTTTGAAAAATAAAAGTGAAGACTGATGTCAGCAAAAGCGAGAAAGAGACAAAAGGCGTGTGTGTGTGTATGTGAGAGAGAGAGAGAGAGAGAGAGAGAGAGAGAGAGAGAGAGAGAGAGAGAGAGGGAGAGAGAGAGACCGGTAACACTGCTTTTTGGGCTTCCTCCTCTTTGGTTATAGGATAGTATAATAAATAATAAGTAACGTCTCAATGTGGCGCAGTGAGGATGGAATGAACAGAAGAAAAAAAAACGAAATTGAGTACTTGGCGCGAGAACTCCACTATCTTATCAGGGACTCTGTTCTCGCCTTTGCAGCTTCTCCGAAAGAAAAACCAAATTATTCTTTATATATATTTGTGTGTAGATATATATATATATATATATATATATATATATATATATATTTATTTATTTATTTATTTATTCATATATAGAAATATATAATACATTTTTCTATTAAAAGATAACTGGAGTAAAAATGTCTTTCATTAAATAGTAATTGATTATTATTTTATTCGATTATTACTTATTCCTATATTAAAAGACTGTTATTTTTATCACAATATATATACATATATATAATTCAATAAAAATAAATGTAATTAAAAAAAATAATGTAATTCAATAAAAATAATAAGAGCATTTTTAACTCCAATTATCTTCTAATCGAAAAGTCCCCTGGCCATTGAAGACGTTCCTTTTTCTTTTCATACTTTTCATCCTTTTATATAGTGCCAGACGCAATAATGATAATTTTCAATTCTTCTCGGTCCACCCACGCGAGCATATATCGCTCGTAACTTTCTCGTACGGAAAAAAAACTAAATGAAAATATAGTAAGTGGGGGAGAGGGTAAAGAAATCTTTTCTCACGATGGCAGGGTCCGCGGTCTGTCTCCCGCGAGGTACTTCACTCCCTCTCTTCCTCTCGCGGGGTCATTAACAGCCCGTTGTAGGTATACTGAAAAGCCACCGTGGTCGGAAAAGAAGGACGGTGAATATAATACACCCGGTACCGAGGAGGAGGAGGAGGAGATGGAGAGAGAGAGAGAGAGAGACGTGTATAGCGTGACGAAAAGCGAACGCCCTCCCGCCAAGCCCAAACGTGCACGGCTATCTTCGTCCTCCTGTTTGATCCTACAAATCCAATATATTTCAAGTATATATGCACGAAATTATATATCTCTGTGTGTGTTTGTGTGCAATAACGCCTCACAAGGCTGAGAAATGTACGAGTGTCTTCCTTTATATGTATATATATATATATATATATATATATAACTCTGTTTCTCCTTCCTCCCGCCCCTAAACTGTCTCTTTTTCCTCTTGATCCCGAAACGAGGTACTTTTTTTAGGAGAAATGCATTTTGTATAAAAATGCACCCTTGAGTTCTCGTACACTAATAACTATACGTCACGAAAGTTTGTGCGTACGTGTGTATCGATGTATACATTTGGAGGAATAATAATTCATTACTCTTCGAAGAAATAATATTTCCAACTATTTGGAAGAATTTTTAGTTTTTTCAATTTTTGTTTGAGATTTTATTTCGAACGTGTATATTTATATACAAGGACAATTATTAACAAAATTATAGCCGTGGGTATTTTTCGGAAATTAATTTTTTTCGCTATCTATGCATTCACGTATTTTGACATTTTGATGTCTGTGCGCTCGTTTATATGCAGCTTTGAAACAAATATTTCTGATAATCTGTAAAAAAAAAAAACATTTTAAGTTGACGCGCTTCCTTGGCAGCTTGCCAGGCAACTCTGGTCATCGTCGAATATTTTTTTCTCCCAGATACTTGCATCCGCCATCCGTAAAATTGCACATTCTGTGTACTTGCTTTGAACCGTGATTTCTCTCTCTCTCTCTCTCTCTCTCTCTCTCTCTCTCTCTCTCTCTGTGTGTGTGTGTTTGTCGTTCGTCCGGACCGCAGGCGCGGAAACAACGCAAGCACCGGTAAAAATACCACTAATGACTTCTCGATTCTCTAAAACCCTGGCCACGACCCTCGACAACCCGGGAGAACTTGTCTCTCCCCGTTGCCCTCTCTTATTCGGGCTATCGTAGACTCACGTGAGATCGTGATGCACGGTATGCAACCATGAACAAGTAGAAATAAATAACTATAGATATAAATATAAATGTTTGAAGATAGATGGATGAGGAGGAAAGAGGGAGGAAGAAAAGGAGAGGAAGAGAGAGTGTGTGTGTGTGTGTGTGTGAGAGAGAGAGAGAGAGAGAGAGAGAGAGAGAGAGAGAGAGAGAAGGAAATATACTCGAAATCGTCAAGCACAATATAAACGTATAAAAAAATATTTGAAAAAATAGTACTTGAGGAAAACAATGAAAAAACAATCGATTGGAAATGATAGTATACCATTGGAATTTTATTCCGCACGCAGGCTACAGAATTTGTCTATAAACAATTATACAATGAAAAGACTAAGGCCAAAAAAAAAGATCGGAAATCTCGACAAGTCACAAGCAGCGCAAGGGGTTCAACCTTGAGACAAGCGGCGTCGTTGGGACTATAAGGGACGGCGAGTGTTGGGTTGGCGCTGAGGGGAAAAAGCCAAAGAGCATTGCAGAGAAAGGACTTTTAATTCGATAAACGGGGTACAAAAGTATAAAACATACGTGAGAAAGGAGGCAAAGAAAATATGGGAAGGTGAGAAGGGAAAGAGGTTTCTCGTTTTCTTGATAAAAGGCGAAGAGAATGGGAAACACATTGAACAATTTCGAAGAGATTTTGAAAAATGTTAAGGATATTTTGCAAAATGTCAGATGAATTTCTAAAAGTCGTGAGACAATCTCGCAACAGTGCTTTGAGATTTTGAAAATTCTTGGGAAGAATGTTTTCTACATTTTGAAAGATCTCGACAAGAATCACTACGATATTTTGAAGAATCTCCTAGATTTTGAAAGATCTTGAGAAAAACCTCTTCGAACTGTGAAAACATTTTGAAAAACATATTTTTGAGATTCTAATGAGGTAAAAAAAAATCTTCAATGTGGAAAATCACCCAGGACATCTTCGTGATTTATTATATTTGGAAAATGAAAAATCTCTTCTATATTTCCCAAGATAAAGAAAAATCCCTTCGGATCGCGTGCAAGAAAAAAATGTGTAAAAAATCGGATTGGGGGGGGGGGTAAAATCTCTTCGAAATATTCCAAGGCGATTGGGATCCCGATCACTCGTTGTCCTGTCGATTTTCCTCGTTGCCCTCGCGATCGCTGCTACCGGAAGTTCGACTGCGGCTGCGACTTCGACTTCGACTTCCGACGCTTCCTCTTCGTCCGCCCCCTCCTCCGCCGCGGCTCTGACTTCGTCGTCCCCTCTCGTCGTTCTGCTCGTAAGCGTAGCTACTTCCGTTTTCGTCGCGACGCCTCAGACTCGTCTCGATCGGTTCCTTGGCGATGATGTTCATGTCCTCGTTGGAGGGTCGCCGACTAGTAGGGCACGACTTTCCACGTCGACCGCCGCGTCTCCGTCCACCACCGCGTCGTTTCCCGCTGCTGCGTCGAGCTCTGCGACGTCCGCCGCCCCCGCCGCAGCCGGCGCCGCCCTTGCGGCTCTTGGCGCGACGACGAGATCGGCGACCGCCGCCACCTCCGCAACCGCTCGCCCTTGAACGACCCTTGCGGGCTCTGCGGCGTTTGCGACCTCCCCCACCACAGCCGGCGCCGCCGCCCCCGCGAGCTCGACGCCGGCCGCGTCGCTTTGGCTTGCAACCACCACCCCCACCCTTCCGACCGGAAGCCCTCGCCCGACGACGCTTCCGCTTCATACCGCCGCCCTTGCAACCGCAACCGGCGCGCTCCATCGGGCCGGTCTTCTCCTGGCCCGGGACATTCAGCGATTCCGGGTCGGTGTTCAGACTGTAGTGACCGTGGGTCTCCTTGAGGATCCCGTAGTCCAGGCCACGCTTGAGCGCCGTGCACAACTGCCCGCCGCGGCAATAGGAACGAAAAAAAGTCGATTATTTTTGTTTCCTTCGTTTTTCCCTGTGCCCTGTGTATTTTTTGAAATTATTATTATCCGAAACCGTTTTTTCGCAATTTCAGGTGATAAACGATTAATGCCTCGGGCCACAGTAATGGGTATAAAATCATGTGCGAATTTGACCATTTTTTTCGTATGAAAAAGTGATTCACTCATTAAATTAATTACACATCTATTTAGTATGAATATCAAGCTGTTAGAAAAAATATATATTTTTATTTTCGATATACAAAATGGTCGACTACTAATATTTGCTTTTGTTATCTAAAAAGATTTGTTATCCAAAAAAGCTTTTGTTATCCAAAAAATTGTGGATGCTAAATGTCACAGCTAAAAAATTTAGGCGTGACATTTAGCATCCACAATTTTTTATGTAGAACAAAAAACGAAAATTCTCGTCAATCTACATTAGAATACCTAGAGAAGTACGTACGGAATTTAGAAAATATTGTTCTATTCAAAAGTTGCAGGTATTTGAACTTAAGAAATGAATTTTCAGTGAAAAATTTCGTTATAACTGCTCATAAGCTGCTCATAAAATGAAAAGTTTTCGATTAATCAGAAATTCCGTACGTACTTCTCTGCGAAATGCAATCAGGAACATAACTTTCAAATTTGAAGTAAATCGAGTGAAAATTGTTGAAGTTATTTGTCACGCCAATTGGAAAAAAGCTGTTTCGAGAAGTTTCGAGTAGTCGGCCATTTTGTACATCGAAAAAAAAAGATGTATATTTTCTAACAGCTTGATATTCATACTAAATAGATGTGTAATTAATTTTATGAGTCAATCACTTTTTCATACGCAAAAAAATTGTTAAATTCGCACATGATTTTATACCTGTTACTCTGGCTTAAAGCCTTAATAAGATTACGTAGAAACGTTTGAGTCATTTTCACAGCCACAAACGTCCAAAAAAATATATGCAATGAAAAAGGAATAATTGCCTTTGCATTTGAAAAATGAATTCACTATGATGCTTAAGTTTGAATCGTTGGAATGCAAGGGTTATATATTTCTCTCTTCCATTGCCTAGTTCGTTTTTTGTTTCTCGGATTCAAGGTGCGAACTTCCTCTTTTTTTATTCCTGCGTGGCAAACTTCACATCCATGACACATACGAGATAATAGAAATGATATCCAATATATATGCCATGATAATAATAATAATAATCGTCAACATATCTATATAATTTATTAATCGTATTATTCTGTTATATATTAATAGTCCAAAAAAATGTAAGTCTTTTGGGAGTTCTTTTTAGCACTTATTCGAGAAATTTGTCTCTTATTTTTATGACTAAATATTCATTGTTTTTTGCTTTCCGTTTGCTTTGTTTTTGAGCTTCAGAGTTTGTTGAGGTTAAAAATGTTGACGTGGTTACCGAAAAATCAAATTTTCCTCAAATGTTTAGCCGTGCACATAAAAATACCACGTTTTTTTTTCTTTTTTTTTACTATTTTGCAAAAAATTAGCAAACTGACAGCTCATCATTCTTCAAAATTCAAAAAACTTGATGGCAATTATTCGATTTCTTATTGATGATAGGTAACAGTTTGGTAATTAAATATAGTTAATTATTGAATTTGATTCAATATCGCTAATTATTTGAATTAATTCAATATAATTCATTATTCAATTTAGTTCATTATAGTTTATTATTGAATTTAACTCAATATCGCTCATTATTGAATTGTATTCAATATCGTTCGTTATTGAGATTGGATTTAGCATTGTCTATTATTTGATCACATTTAGCCTCGTTTGTTGATCACTCGAATTTAACATGGATTTTAATGAACGTGGATTATGTTTTTTTTAATGCAATAATTCTTCGCTTCCGTGTTTTTTTGTTTTTCAAATTAATTTTTATCGTACTCACCTTTCGTTGTATGCTCGCATTGTTTACGGTATTCGGTGCTGCGTTGTACTCGGACGAGATGTAGTTCAAAATTTCCCTCGGCGTCGAGCCTTGAACCTCGCGCAAATTTCTTATGGCCGATACGACGAGGGCCGTCATTTTCGGCTGATTTTTCACCATTTTCTTAGCCACGCGTTAGCGTACCGTCCCGTTTAGAAAAATTTACGACGACAACGCCGACGGAATCAGTGAAGAATACAAAGGCGAGCGACGATGACTTTTTGTCGTTTGCTTCATGGGAACGAAGTTGACGAGCACGAAGAAAAAAAACCGAGGAACCACCACGGGGTTAAATTTCCGGGCGAGCTCCACTCGCGTCTCTTTGTTGAAAAAAGTATACTTAAAAAAACCCAAGGAAAAAAATTAAGAACCGCCGACTCGCAGAAATCTTGACGTACGAAAATTTGTAAAATAAAAATTCAAAAAAAAAGTCTCGTTTGTCGAATGAAGGGCCGAAACATTCGTATGATTTTTCCTTGGTCCGCTTCTCTTCTTTTTTTGGTTTTTCTTCTTTTGCTTTTCACGCGCATGAAGAAACTCCGCTCGGCGATCCCAAGACGAGAAAAAATTAGCCCTTTTTCTCTCTCTCTCCCTCGCCGATTCAACGTATCATCCCTCTCGTAATGAGCGAGCTCATCTTGTCGCGCGAGTCGTCGTTGCACTCCTACCAATTTCTCTTTCTCCTTGTTTGGGTTTGACTTTTTTTTCCTTCGCGTCGTTTTTCTCGGAGTTTTAAGTTTTTTTTTTAAATTACAAACAAAAACGAAAGATGTCTTCTTACTTTTTGGAGAAAATTGCGGAGAGAGGGTGATCCGAAATAGGGGCGGAAAAAGGGAGGAAAAAAAAGAAGTGGAAGGTAAAGGGGGATGCGTGCCGATGGCGATCCCGAGATAACTGAGGTTGAGGCGCGCCGCCCTCCTCGTTTACGATCGTCGCTTGCTCGTCGTCAGGGTCAACGAGGTTGCCCCGCGATATAACAACAGATTTTTTTTTTCGTTCGGGTGATGTCTTCTTTTCAATGAAAAGTGTCGGCACTCGATTATTTTGGTTTTCTCGTTCTCGCGCTCTCTCTTTCTCTCGTCGTCTGTATTTGTTTCTCTCGTTCCATTCGTGTTGAAATTTTCAATCCCTCTCCTTGCTCAATGTTCCTCTTATTTTCTTTTTCGTCTTTTTTTTACTTTGCATGGTTTATTATTATTTTTTAAATATAATATATATATACATATTTTTGTTAAACGTTACGCAGTTTATTTCATTTTCTTTCTGATAGTTATTTTTTCTCCTTTCCTCTCTTTCCCTTCATTTTGTCTTCTTCCATATGCGCTTTCCTCTCCCTCTCTCTTTTTTCCCGTTTGTTACTTTCCCGGCCTCGCTCGACCTCTCCCATTTTTCAAATTTCTTTCTACTTTCCTCTTTCTTTCATTCGTTCCTCCGGCTCCCTGGCTGGCTTTCCTCTCTTTCTTCCTCTCTCCCTCCCTCTCTCTCCCTGGTCTCTCTCTGCTCGTAGCCACCCGCACAAACTACTCGACCTGTGTCACACGTACTTATAAATAGTGCATGAACGTAATGCGATCTCGCAAACACTCCCTCTCCCTTCTGCCTCACACACACACACACACACACACACAAGTTGGGATGACACACATTGAGCAACATTCGTGTACCTCCCAAATGCCAATTCGGAGTCCAACCACGAAAGATTTACGAAGGCTTGTGTATCCTCCAACACACGTTTCATCATCGTCCAAAACACACGCATACGCAAATACAGGGGCGAGTGAGAAACTCAAAGAGACACGTCGTCATACAGCAATCGGAGCGAGCGAGCGACAGACGCGAACGCGGAACGGTATTTGCGGAAGGTGCATATGTATGTGTGTGTTCGCGAATGAAATGGAAACACGCGCGCACGATGACCGCGGTTACGCTACTCCAAACAAACACACACAGCCAATTAATAGACTCTTAGGAAAAGGAATATTAAGAGGACAGCTCACGACCCAGGTAGGGAATCAAAAGGCTGACGATGGAAACAAACTTGTGTGAGCCTTGTTTCACCGAGCCTGAGTGAGACAGACCTGGGCCAGGTTTCATTGCATCGTTTGGAGCAGCCTGGAACCAAGACTGGCTGCTTAGCCTAAACTCAGGGTAATTTCAAGCTTTATTCAGCCAGTGAATTTTAAGGCTAAAAATCAAGGCTGGATGCAGGCTTGTTTCAGTTTGTGATAAAATAAAATAAATTTTAAGTAATATTTTTTCGGTACTTTTATGAAGAAAAAAAAATAGCAATAAATTTGTCGGGTGCGAAGGCACGAAAAACGAAAGCGTAGGAGGCAGCTCAGAACATTTGAACATATTCCCTTATCGATATTTATGAGATACACAAAAAAGTTTTTTTCTCGTCACATACACATTTCGTATATACTCACTCTCTGGGGTTTGCGTACACTCTGTGTATTACGTGTCCCATAAACAATAAATAAAATTAAGTATTGTGTTTAAAATATTTTATATATATTTTATAACAAATAATATAATGAATAATAAATATATATAATAAATAAAATGAATTCTTTACAAATTTATTAAATTTATCCCAATGTAGAATATAGAAAACTAAAAAACAGGCCTCATATAGCCTCGAGAAGAGTTTGGGATAAGCCTGGTCATAAATGTTCGTGAAGGCTTCATTAAGGCTCATTTTGAACCTTGTTGTTTGGTCGTTTCAGGCTTAGTACAGGCTTTTCTACCGGTCTTTGGTCAAGCCTGTGTGCAACAGCCTGAAACTGCGTTATCATTCAGGGGTTCAGCTAGGCCTGAAATCAGGCTGGTGCTCAGCCTGAATAAAAAAATGTGAGCCTTGTTTCAGAGCTTGGCGAGCCCTTTTTTCATCGTCAATTCCTACCTGGGGAAGAGTGCGGGTATTTTTTCCTCCAGTCCAATCTAAATCATCGATGAATTCGTCTTTCTGACAGAAATCGTACTCATTAAGCTTTGCGCATATGCAGCAACTATGCTCTTTACTCGAAACACGAAAAAATTGCTTGCGCCATTGTTTTGCATTGACCTGTAGGGCATCGGTTGTCGCAAGATATTTGTTACCTATGCTAACACTCTTTGATGTGACCCAAGCGAGAAAAGAAAATAATTTTTGATCAAATGAGCGCAATATTTGTTGATACAGCATCTGGTCGTTCCGAAGACGATCTACGAAGTCGAAGCTGTTAAAAATCACCTTCTCCCTTATGTACATTGAAATTTAAATTAGAATTTAAAAAATCGGCACTGGTGGATAAGCGATCGAGGTCGGCTCCGGCGGTCCTTCGAGTTGAGCAGCGTTGTGCATGGCCGATACTCGGAGCGGTGAACGCTCAGCCGTACACTAACTGGCGCATCAACCAGTCAGCGGAAAGCCCATACTTCTGAGGCCTTGGTTTAGATACTTGAGTAAAAGGTCGGTGCACCAAGAAATCGGAGGAACACCGGGGCCGTCTATACCGGTACGGGTTTTCCACAGTTTCCCCGTACCCTCGGCTAATTGCGGTACGGTATGGCTTAAGACGGGATATACATCTACAACGATAAAAAATTCGATGTCTATTTTTTCTATAACCGATTTAACTTTTTCGTAAAGTTTCAAAGCGAAATTTGAAAAACTTCAAACGTTACAGCCCGTTAACGCTGTACCTCACCGCTCGGATTCGGAGTGGGCGTGAACTTCAAACGCGTTTTTCTCAAAACTGCATTATCGAAATTGGCGTGCAGAATTATTAAAAAACTATTAAGGGGCCAGTCCGCTTTGGACTCCGATGGAAATTTATGTATGTAAAATATATGCAGAAAATATATGCTATACACACACACACACACACACACACATATATATATATATATATATATATATATATATATATATATATATATATATATATATATATATATATATATATATATATATATATATATATATATATATATATATATATATCGGTCGCATATATAGTGACGAAAAATAGAATAATACGTATATATTCAGTATATATGCACCAAATATATGACGCATATATGACCCATATATTTTCGATATATTTTTCTGACCATAAAAATACATGCTACGTATAAACACTTTATATGATGCATATATGAGGCATATACGACGCATATATTTTATATATATTTTCAATCTATTTTTTTTTTGTCAGAAAAATATATCAAAAATGTATGCGTCATGTATGACTCATATATGTGTCATTTATGCGTCATATATGACGCATACATTTTTTATGCATATTCATGACAAAAAATATATGCTGTGTATAAACACTATTACAGTTAAACTTAATAAAACTTAAAACTTAAACTTAAAAAAACTTAACTTACAGTTAAAGTACCCTATTACATATAAACACTATATACAGATATGCTACACATATCTGTATATATGTGGCATATATGTACCATTTATGCAGTATATACGTGGTATGTATGCAGTGTGTATGCAACATATATGCTAAATATATGTGGTATATATGCAGAGTAAATGCTACATATATCATTCAAATATGATACATTGATATACAGTAATACCACGCATATACATGTCATATATGAAAACGTTACGAAAATTAGAATTTGGCACATATATGCAACATATATTTTCAATATATGGCATACATTTCACATATATTACAATTATTAATAAAATAAATTTGCAGTACATTTTTGCGTATATAAATTTCCATGGGGGGAGCCACGAAAAAAGGCTATTTTCGCGATTTTTTAGGAGTTTATAAAAGATATGAATATAAAAGTTGTTGGGCTTGATAAATAAAGTCTTGAAATACATTTTAGAAAAATTTTAATTCATTTTTATTCATTTTTAAGTACACAAACTATAGTTTAACGTAACGCCTCAAAAATAGGTGGGCTAGGTAGCTCCATGACAACTCGGCAACGGCTTGTCTGAAACAAAAAAATCAAAGTCCATTAGATTCAGTATAACACCAGCTACAAAATGACCCTCGAATATAAAGTTTTAACAAAAAATAAAAAATGGCAGATGAAAAACGAAAAAAACGCGTTTTATCGCAGTTTTTCGCAAAAAATAGTAAAAATCGAAAGTTTAAAACCATCGAGGATCACCTTGTTGCGAATCATGTTTACAATATGTGATTAAAATTTCAAAAAAATCGGTTTGTTAGTTTTATAGATACGATGGAGCTAGATTTTGAAAACATTCTTTCGAGAAAAACGCGTTTGAAGTTTATACTATGAAAAACTCTTACCTAAACTCAATCGGCAATTCCTGCACCGTACAAAATCCCTTCTGATTGCTCAACATCGTCGATTTCTTCAACTCTTGCTTGCTTTCGATTTTTCGAAATTTTCAAAGTGGACTGGCCCCTGAAGCCGATTGACTTAAAACTTGGTAGAAATATTGATAATGTTGGTACCTTCTACTTGACGAGAATTATTTTTGAAAAATTGAAAAAAAGGCCTTTTTTAATCCCCATTTTACAGAAATGTTGGGTCAAATGTTGATTTTTTTTTGTAAATGCGTGCCATTTTCCCAAATTTGCATTTTCTTCATTTTAATTACCGTAACATAGAAACTATACATGTTCCAACTGAAAAAATGTTTGAACTTTTTTGCAAATCAAAGTCTACGGGAAGCTAGACTGCACGCCGATTCGCAGCTCCCGCGGCTTCCTTGTTGCAACACTCTGCCACAGCTCCGTCATTCTGATAATGAATTAATTTTAAAAAAAAATATTTTGTATACGTAAATATACTACTAAAGTATACCTAAAGCTTGATAATTGTAGAATAATTATTTCTTAGTTTAAAAAATCCCTCAATATTCCTTATTTCTCCTGTCTAAATGTACATCCCGCCTTAAGACTGCTGCGGACGCACCGGAAGTTAGGTTACATTAGCTAAGTGCGGGCAGGGAGTGATAGGAAAAGGCTTAAATTTGGAAGGGCAATACGTAAAAACCCCCAAAACGATACGTTGGTGCTCAGGAAATAAAATATTAGAATAAAACAAATATATATATCTATATCCATATGGTTCATGAACTCGTGAAATTAGAATATCCATGTGCATTTAAAATCGCAATTACCAGTGGTCAGTTGAGAAGGTCAGGGACGACACTTCTGTCTCCCTCTCTCTTGCTCTCTGCTGCTCTCCGCCTTTGGAGGAACGATGCCATGGCAAACGTAAATCAGTCCGTATAGCGTGTGAATTAATATTAGCAGCGAGAAGCTAGTGCTTCTCGTGAGAGACGAGAGAAATCTTGAAATCTGGTTCCACCCACTGCGGATGCGTACACTCGGACGACGACCACGATGTTTTCCGTCGAGAGAGAGAGAGAGAGGGATTTGTATAAACGCCCTCTCTCTCTGTCTTCCTCCTTCGGTCTCTCGGGACGACATAGACGTATAAATAATTTCGTGGGCATCCGTGCGGAGGAGAAACGTTTTTGCTGTTGCTTTCGGAAACTGCGGATTATCGTGTCGAGTCTGGCGAACTAGAATCTAAGATCTCTCACCACTGAGAGCAAAAGAGAGAGAGGGAGAGAGGACTCTCTTATGGTGACCACTGACAAGCAAAAAGGCGTAAGAATGGAAGCTTCACGTGGAAAATGACTGCGGAGCCGCCATTTTCTTTTTCAAATATCCATTCCTAACGCGAAATGTCACCCTCTCTCTCTTGCTCCTTCTCTCCATCCTCCCCCGTTCTTCCTCTCTCTCTCTCTCTCTCTCTCTCTCTCTCTCTCTCTCTCTCTCTCTCTCTCTCTTGCTCGCTCTCTCCTCTCCGTGGTTTCGTGCATCATCAGCATCTCCGTGCGGGCATCCACAGAATTTAGCCTCCCGAATTAATCAGCTAGCCGTCATAATTCATATTTCAAATAACGCTGAGTGTACGTAGCCGTGGCCCCCTCCGCCCTGGCCACCGTAAGCCAGCGTAACCATAGCGTCTTTGGAAATTATCTCGTGCCGGGCGGCAAGCTCCTCCAGATGCGTTCGCACAGCTTCGCCTCGCATCCCTGGCATTCGCTTCGCGACGTGGTACACTTTCGCTTTCTTATCTCCCTTTTTTCTTTGGGCTTCGTTCTTTTTTCTTTATACCTTTTTTTGATTCTTTTACCATTTTCTTCACTCCACTTCACTTCAGGATTTGATGCGAATGCACTCTGTGTGCTTTCAGTCATGTATGTATTTATACACGGTGTCCTGTTACGAATGGATAATCCTGCACCGTCGATAGGTCAGATCATGTCCTAGAATTTCAGTTTTCAGTCCCACGGTTTTCGAGATTTTGGACTTTATGTTATTGTTTTTTTGAATCATCTGCTTTTGGGTTTTCGCATGCCATATCTACAAATGATACGAATCGACAACTAAGCGACAACTAATCGACGACTAAGCAACTTTTTTGATTAATTGGCACGATTTGCACTTTTTTTTCACCGCAGGCCATCAAAGCCCGATGTTCGAATGGGTTTGTATGAAAATTCTGCATAAGATCTTTCTTCGTGAAGTTTCCTTAAGGGGTTAGGCCACAGTAACGGGTACAAAATCATGTGCGAATTTAACCATTTTTTTCGTATGCAAGAGTGATTCACTCATAAAATTAATTACACATTTATTTATTATGAATATCAAGCTGTTAGAAAAAATATATATATTTTTTTCGATGTACAAAATGGCCGACTACTAATATTTTCTTTTGTTATCTTTTATTTAGGCGCTCCGCGGCGTGACATTTAGCATTCACAATTTTTTTACCAAGAACAAAAAACAAAAATTCTCGTCAATCTACATTAGAATACCTAGAGAAGTGCGAACGGAATTTAAAAAATATTTTTTTATTCAAAAGTTGTAGGTATTTGAATGAATTTTCAGTGAAAAATTTCGTATAAAACTGCTCATAAAATGAAAAGTTTTCGATTAATCAGACATTCCGTACGTACTTCTCAGCGAAATGCAATTAGGAACATAACTTTTAAATTTGAAGTAAATCGAGTGAAAATTGTTGAAGTTATTTGTCACGCCAATTGGAAAAAAGCTGTTTCGAGAAAAACGCGTTTAAAGTTTTAGGCACTTTGTGGCCGTGCCAGAGGTGGGCTTACGTTATACGCTCAAAGTTGGTGAGAAAAATTTTTTCTTGCCGTAAATCGAATAGTAACTTATTCTTATGATGATAAAGCACCGTTTCAGCGAAAAATTTGATTTTTGGAAAATTCTACCGTGGCCTTACCCCTTAACATTAAGGCTTAAGAAAATATACTTTTCTAGATAAAACAAATAACAGAGTATTTTTTTTAAGCTGGTAAAAAAAGTTATTATTTGTAGAAATGGCATGCGAAAAACCAAAAGCAGATGATTTTATATTTCGAAAGCCATGGGACTTTTACTAAACTGAAATTCCAGCATAAAGTAGGACATGACCTGGCCTATTGACAGTTGCAGGATTATCAACTCAAACAGTTTATTGTAACGATTTTCCAAAAGGATTCTTCATAGCATCAAGCTCAACGACTTCATAAGAAGTGCATAGTCGAGTCGCTGTTTACATTACGTATCAAATTACATCACGATGTTCACCCAAATATTTTTATTCACAATATATATACTTAATTTTCATACTTTTATTGAATTTCGCATCCGTCATGCAGACTTAGGCCGTAATTAGGTACAACATGTATTCACATAGGTAGATAAAAGTTGACGCATATACCGGGTGTCCCAGAAGTATCGAACGAACGTTTTTCTTCCCAACTGATCGACATTTAAATATCAATTAATTTGTGGCCACCGCGGCGATGGAATATTTTTAGTGCCTGATATATATAGTGAAATTGTCTACTGTCGGGTGACGATGAGAATCGAACGATCAAAATGAGGGTGATAAAAAAACGTGATTCATGATAAAATTGTTCCATCGTTCTGCGCGCTGCTCAAATTCGGAAATATAAGAGTCCGGTGTTGAATGAATTAAAACAAAAAATACAATTAAGGTCAATTGTATTTCGGAAAAAATCAAATAACCACAAATTTCGACGATAAAAGTTAAAATTACCGTTACCCCAACTGGATTTTGTTAAAATGACCAATCGTCGAATTTAGATGAAAAACGTAATCCATCGACTAGATTCTATTGAAAAAAAAAAACCATATTCATTCATCTAAAACGCGATTGGACCCTAGCGTGCTCATCATTCCAATTGGTGTCCCGAACTGTTAAAAGTAGTAATATAATAATGAACAATTGATTGCGCTCGAATGGTTATAAATTGGAAAATTAGTTGAAGCCTATATGGAAAAAAAACGTTTTTTCACGGTCTGCCTCCTGCTGCCCAGCGGCTCAGCCTCTCCCTTACACGGTGGTGGTAAGCCTGTTGCCCGGTCTCCATCGCTTGTACTCGCTGACGTTCATGTCCTTCTCTATCCCTTTGCCGTATTATATCCCTTCCGTGTCGTACCTCTGCCCCATAATAACTATTCTTCCTGGTTCCTGTACCAATATTTTTCAGCTGTTTTGAGCCCACATCTTTCTTCATCGGGACTGACTTTTTTACGGCTTGACCCGGAGCGTGAGACGCTTCGATCCGCTGAAAAGGATACAGAAACCATTTATTTTGCTTTTTTTTCTCAATTTTTTCACGTCAAATCGCGACGGTTTTCTTTTCTCAAAAAAGTTCTCGTTCTGCTTTATCAATAATTGTTCTTCAACCGTTGTATTTATGCGCTTGCTCGTCTATACTTGCCTCGGAGAGGGCCCCGATTAATCCGAAAACGAGGAGCCAAACGATCATAGATCTGCGTCGGTCCATCGTGAATGCGCGAACGTACGACCACCGGAACGCTCACCGGATCAATATTTTGTTCTCGCTACCTGATTGCAACGCGCGTTCGTCTTTGGCAACTAATACTGCGTTGAGGTTACGCGTCGACTTTGGCTTTTATTGCCACCGCGTTCGAACGTGAGCGCAATCACGATAGAAAATTTAATAACCCTGGCCTTGTTTCGTTCGGGTGTAAATCAATAGTCACATCCGAACGGAACAAGGCTGGGACTTTTGCAAGTTACGTTTCATTTCGATACTCCATAATGGTATCTATTGATAAGACCGATGAATTACATTTCGGACAACCGTACGCGGGTTATGACACAACGTTTTTTTTTCTTTCTATTTTTATATTTTTTTATTCTGAACGACTTAGGGCACACTTCCTCAGTGCAAACTGAGGTCCTCAGTGCAAACCGAGGCCCGAAGTCCATACCAGCCGCCCGCGTGTACGTCGCTACGATGTTCAATTCGATTTTGTTGAAACTCATATATGTGTTAAAGCATTGAAAACATTTACTCACGTTTTTTTTAAATCGCCGGCAAAACGTTTTTCAGAGGGAAACCACTCCTCAAAGAAAGGCGTGTCACCGCTTATTTTAATTTTTGTTCGATATTTTTATAGTGGGATTTTTCATCGCTTTACATTAGAACAAGTTTGGTTTTTGTTTCATTCAGGTCGGTAGACTGCTTGTGGGTGAAACTGCAGAATCACTCCTCGACACGCCTTTCCCCGAGGGATGGTTGCCCCCCTGAAAACAGTTTTTCCATCTATAAAAAAATGGGTGGCTGACAGTTTTCAATGCTTTATCACATATATGAGCATCAGCAATATCGAAGGCGGACACACTTAAATGGTGGTGCTTGTTAGTCTTCGATCGTACTTTTTAATCCTATCAATTTTGGATATAAATGAAGAAACATTTAATAGCTCATAATCACATTAATACGAATACACATACGCACACTCACGTGTGTACATACGCACATATATATATATATATATATATATATATATATATATATATATATATATATATATATATATATATATATATATATATATATA
>OY723395.1:33254552-33269552 GCA_963210295.1 Ophion ellenae
GTTTATATAATATTTATATATTTGTAAATTAATATCAAAAACATTCTTCAGGATTCTTATTTAGCGATCTACAAAGTGAATGGGCAAATAATAACAAAAGTAGCAAAATAAGTTTCTGCAGAGTAACAAAAAATCGATTTCTTTTTTTTCTCTTTAAACGATAGAACTATATATGTAAAATATTTTCCCAAAGTTTCAAAGTGAAATTCGCAAAACTTCAAACGTTACGACCCGTCAACGCCGTGCCCCACCGCTCGAATTCGGAGCGGGCGTGAACTTCAAAAGCGTTTTTCTCAAAACTGCATTATCGAAATTGGCGTGGAGGATTATTCAAAAACTATTAAGCCGATTGAGTTAAAACTTGATAGAAATATTGATAATATTGGTACCTTCTACTTGACGAAAATAGTTTTTGCAAAATTGAAAAAAAAAAACTACTTTTTTAATCCACATTTTACAGAAATGTTACGTGAAATGTTGATTTTTTTTTGTAAATGCGTGCCATTTTCTCAAATTTGCATTTTCTTCATTTCAATTACCGTCACATAGAAACTAGACATGTTCTAACAGAAAAAAATGTTTGAACTTTTGTTTCAAATCAAAGTCTACGGGAAGCTAGACTGCACGCCGATTCGCAACTCCCGCGGCAGCCTTGCAGTAAAACACTGCCACAGCTCCGCCATTTTGATGATGAATTAATTAAAAAAAATTGTTTCGTATACGTAAATATACTATTAAAGTATACTTAAAGTTTGATAATTGTAGAATAATTATTTCTTAGTTAAAAAAATACCTGAATATTGCTTATTTTGTTTCCTGTCTAAATGTTTATCCCGCCATAACAATGGCCATAAAAAAAAGAAAGAGAGGGATGCTCGAAACGGACGACGATCAAATCAGCCATCCTGGTTGCCTGGTGATTGGGAGTTCAGGACCCTTGTCGTCTGTACATACAGTTGACGAGTGTCCACACGCGCGCACCGACCGAGCTTGACTCTCTCTCTCTCTCTCCCTTCGCTCGGCAGTTAATTACGAGCGGAAGACACGTCGACGCCCGCGGCACTTACGATACAAGGGCTAACACACGCGCTCACCCCGCGACAAAACACCCGGAGTTACATGAATAACGAGCCGTGGCGCGTCTTGGCCTGACTACTTTTGGCGATCAGCCGCTCCAGACGGGAGCGGGGACCCCGCTGCAGCGCGAATGAATCCGCACACTTTATACGCATCGATAACCGTCCGAACAAAACGGCAACGAACCCCTCGAATTCCAGGCGCGATGCCCGAGTCGCTTAGTTTATTTGTCGTAATCGATATTAACGAAAGTCCATTTACTGCAATTGCATTTTTTTGGTTATGATCCAGCAAATCGACTATTGGAAAAATGTTGGATGACAATTTTTTATGGATACCCAGCTGATGGAATGAAATTTCGTATTAGTGAGCTTTATTCTACACATCTTGAAGTAGCTTCACAAGATTTTGTAACAAAATGGCTGCGCTAAAGGTTGATGGGGCCAGTTACCCTTGTCCGATAGTTTCCTACGATTATTATCAATGTAATTATTATTATTGTTACATTAATTATGATTACTAAAATCCAACAAGTTTTTATAAAATAAATTATTAAAAATGTAATGATTATTAATGTTACATTAATCATTATTATTATTCCATTAATTATTATGAATGAAATCCAACAAGATTTTACACAATAAATGATTAAAAATCGAATAAAAGAATAGCGAATTTCAATGCATCGACCCAATATCCATGGGGATAAGCGTTTTTGAAGACTGAACGGCTTCGAGGGCCGTCCTCATATACCAGCAAAGTAGACCAATTAAAAGAAAAGGAAAATGACGATGAAGCTTCGAAATGTATAAATTTGGGTGCAGGAGCCTCGCAGTTTCGTTAATTGCGTCGCGCAGGGTGTTTATTGCTCATAATTTTGCTCCGGTCCGATGCTCAAGTATACCGAGAGCTCAAGCTCTCCTTTGGGACCATATCTACGATATATACATATATATCTATATGTATTATGTATGTATGTATGTGTGTATATATGTGTGTATATATATATATATATATATATATATATATATATATATATATATATTCATATCTATTCATATCTATTTATATGTACACATGTATCTAAGGATCGTCCTCAAAACAGCCGGATGTGCCTACATCCAACATTATGTAAATATGACAGGTTCATAATATCCATGCGTTCATATATATATATATATATATATATATATATATATATATATATATATATATAATATGGTATCAATAATATCCTTACACAATTCGAATCAATATATATCTACATTTATTCTCTCTCTCTCTCTCTCTCTCTCTCTCTCTTTGCTCACTGTTCTCCCTAGAAGGATAATCACTTCTGAGCGGACACATACTTAAGATTACTTTTACATTATATTTCCGTCTTACCTTCTGTTTTTACCGCCGTCAGTACTATTATTACCTTATCTTATTACTTTATTGTCGTTATTACTACTATCATTACAGTTGTTGTTAATGTTTGACAACACAACTAGATATTATTATTATATTATATTATAATTCATTATGATTATTATTATATATGTTTTCTATGTTTATGTATTCATCATCCGTTGCCTTAACGTGTTACCAGGGCATAATAAAATAATCAATCAATCAATCTCTCACTCTCTCTCTCTCTCTCTCCGACTGTACCTGATTTACCATAGTCCTACTTTGATTCATTTTTATCATTTTTATTATTTTTACTACTTATTATTTTATTTAGTTTATTGTTAACGACTTTTTAGGATTTATATATTATACACCGGCTCTCTTTTGTTCCTTCATTTTTTTATTTTGTTTCAATTTAAATCTTCTCTGTATTATTGTCGATTGACATTAGTCGTCTCGTCACCATCATTCGTCAAATTTGCCCGGTAGCGTGGTAGGGCATAAATAATTTTTCATTTCATCTCTCTCTTTCTCTCTCTCTCTCTCTCTCTCTCTCTCTCTCTGCATATATATATATATATATATATATATATATATATATATATATATATATATATATATATATATACATATATATATATATACGCGCGCGCGCGCATACACACACAGCAGTTAATGGTTATTTAGTTGGCGATACAAGTCCGTTGTGACTGTTCAAGAAATCTCTGCCATGATAATAGCGCAATAAACGGTCCTTTACTCTCGTTTCCCGATCGAAATAGATCCTCAATGCAGTCATGATGCAGCCGAGGGATGTACGAGAACATATTATATGTTTGCATTTGCTCGTATACATGAATATGTGGGTATAGCGATTTATATATATATATACATGAGTGGATCTATATTTACTCGTGTATGCGTATACACGTATACATGTATGTATATAAGTCCATACGTGTATAAGGGTGTGCGCAAATCCGATGAATTTCCCCTTGGGATGCGCCTGCGGAACTTAATACGCGCGATGCTCGCTTGGCACAACTTGGTGTTAGCTCGATCTCTCTCATCGCTGGTCCAAAGCCATTATGAGCAGCTATAATAACAGAGATCTCTCTGTATAGAAATGAGAGAGAGAGAGAGGAGAGAGAGAGAGAAGCAAGTGGTCACGTAGATGAGTGAGACAGGGCGCGGAATAGAAACGAGAGCGGTGGACATGACGCGAGGTTGGAACCCCCTCATTAATGGAACGGTGCGCTGACTATGAATCGTCCATGATCCCACCTTAGTGAACGGACAGATTTCGTCCGTCGTCGTCGAGTTCGTCCAAATCTCTTTCTCTCTCTCTACCTCTCTCTCTCTCTTTCTCTCTCTCTCTCTCTCTCTTTGTCTCTTGCCGTTTGACCATTTAGCTCTTTCCTAGCTTGGTCTATGAATGTAACTCGGATTCGTCTCGGCTCTCAGAGAACTCGAGAGACAGTGAGAGGACAAGAGAGAAAGAGAGCGAGAGAGATGCGCGAGTCCACGAGGCGAGGATAATAATAACGGCGTAATGGCGAGAAGAACGGCACGGATAATAATAATGGCTCGCAATTTATCTCTCTCATTATGTGTATAAAGTGGGCCGCGTGCGCTTGGGAAAATGCAGAAGCTCTTCTTGCGCTCTCTCTCTCTCTCTCTCTCTCTCTCTCTCTCTCTCTCTCTCTCCCTCTCTCTCTCTCTCTCTCTCTCCCTCTCTCTATCTCTATCTCTCGGTATACCCACCGATGTTGCTCTGTTGCCCTCGCGCCCGACCCGCCCGATTATCCTCGAGGACGAGGTGGAAGCGCCCGATCTCCCTCGCTTTATCCACACCCGCCACCGCCACTGCGTGCATCAATATATGCGTGCGAGCAAGCCAGTATTGCATTTTCGCGCCCGCGCGCGCAACTCTCCAACGTGACGACGAATGTCGTAAATAACTGCAACACCACGATCGCGCATCGCAACACTGTATTATGAGCGAGATACCCGCCGGTCAGGGAGACAGAGAAAGCGCGAGAGAAAGAGAGAGAGAGGGCGAGGGAGGGAGGTACAGAGCAGAAGAGAGAAAGAGCGAGGAAGACGTCTGAGTTTCGCGAGGAAAAGTTCCTGTTAGATTCGAATTCCCGAGATTTACGACTATCCAGAGCGATTCTGCAATCAAGGCGAATTAGATCTCCGTGTGTGGGTATCGAACTAATTCTCCTGGATTGTGAAATATTTTTGTGTTGTGGTCATCGGCCTGACGCCCTCGGGTTCAGTTGACGATTTTTTTTCGAGCATGTTGGTTCAAAAAAGAGGTCCTTTTTCAGATTTTTATCACTTGGTTTACACCATAAAATAACTTTTTTCATAACTTTTGAGTGAAAATGAATTTCGACTGGGTTTAAAATTCTGAATTTTTTTTCATAAAATCTAGAACTAAAAACAAGTATTTTCGTCGTAGTTTGAGGGTGGGCTGAGAATAATTTCTTATTTTTATTTAAAAAAAAATCAAAATTTTGAAAATTAAATATTTCAATGATGGTTTCTTGTAGAAAAGGTAGGAAAGGACAAATAATGTTTCCTATATTTTGAGAGTAAAACGCTGAAAATTCGCCCAGTAGTTACAATGAAATTGAACAAAAGCTATTTTACTAGCTATTACTATGAAAATATCGCTAACTTGTGTCGCCATGAAAAAGCTTACGGTAGCGAAGCGGATTTGCATTTCCTTGCTACGGCGCATGGCAAAGGTCCATGCGATGGAATTGGCGAAATTGTCAAAAGAGAAGCTGCAAGAGTAAGTCTACAGCGCCAGAGTGATAAGCAAATAACAACTGCAACAGAACTATGTGACTGGGCGAACGAGGCTGGACGACTTCCAAATATAACTGTTCAGTATTAAAGTGCAACATTTTATGAAAAAGAAAAACCGGCTATCGAAAGACCTTTTGAAAATGTCCGTAAGGTGAAAAATCTGCAAAAAGTTCACTGCCTAATCCTCGTTGTAGATGGTACATTAATTGTGAAAGATTACTCCACTTCGACGCCCCATAAAAAAATTCGGATTCTTCCATGAATTGAAAAGTTTTTCTTTCAGATAACAATAGAAAGAAGTTCTCTTCATACTTGAACTGTTTCTATTTTGTTTAATGACTTTGTATAATAAATGTATCATTTGTTTAAACTAAAATAGCTTTTTTCAATGTTATTTTAATTATTAGGCGAATTTTTAGCGATTTACTCTAAAAAGATAGAAAAAAAAATGGTTTCACTAAGACACGATTTATTTGTCTTTTTTTCCTACAGGGAACCATCATTGATATATTTAATTTTTTAAATTTGGAAAAAAAATTTCTTTAATCAAACAAAATATAAATTATTCTCGGCCCAATCTCAAACTACTATATGATGAAAATATTTTTTTTTGGTTCAAGATTTTACGAAAAAAAATTCAGAATTTTAAACCAGGTTGAAATTTATTTTTAGTCTAAAGTTATGGAAAAAAGTTATTTTGTGGGGTAAAAAAAAGTGCTAAGAATCTGAAAAAATAACCTTTTTTGGACCAAAATATGCCGGAAAAAAATGGTCAACTGAATCCGAGGGGGTCAGGCCGATGACCGCGCGAGTTGCCCTGGAATGCCCCATATACATGTGTGTGTGTGCGTGCGTGCGTGTATATATACACATGGTGACAATTATAAGGTGGCAATGTGTTTTAAGGATCTTGCGCGAAGATTTTGCGACCGAGAAAAATAGGATTTCCAATGGTATTTAAAGTCCTTTCCGAAAAAAATATAGCATATTTTTGTAATGAGTTTTATTCGTCAGAAAAATAGAGTATTCTGGGGGAAAAATCAGATTTCCACTTTGAATACAGCAGGATGAAAATAATTCATTTTCGAATAAGGCACGCGACCGTAAAAAAAAATTATCGTGTATCCCGTCATCGAGGGAAAAATGATTAAAGAAGCATTTTAGAGCGATAAATAGAATTGAATCCCATTTGAATAAGTATTTTTAGGGGTGTTTCGTATTCGGAATTTAATTATCTTTATTTTGCTGGAATGAAAATGGAATTTTAATTGTTTTTCAGAATCCTAATTTTTTTCTGCCACAAACTACTCATCACAGAAACACGTGGTATTTTTTTTCAAGTGCACTTGAAAAACCATTAAATATTACATTTTTCCTTAGACGCAATATCTCTGCGCCAGACACGTAAAAAACATATGACCACCTTATATTTGTCGACTTGTGTAAATATTCTTTTTTTTCGATAATACATTATACATAATTGTAAAGTTGATGGATCTTTATCAACTTGTAATTTTGTATTCATTGATAAATAATTATATTACAATTTGATTAATTGATAAATATTTACGAAAAGGATTGTGTGAGTGTGTGAGAATGTCCGAATGCATGGTAACACGGGAAGCATAAAGGAGAAAAATCACTAAAGATAAGTGTAAAAAAAACAGGTTTGCAATCAAATGAAGAGATAGAAACGTGTCAACGAATATTAATCTAAAGGGGGGTTGTGTAGAAACTCGCGAAGATATTCCGGAAATAAAGATCTATGACTATAAACGTTTATCAATAAACAAAAAATTGAAAGTATACAATATTCAACATATAACGAAGTGAACGAAATATATATACACACTTTCTTTTCTTTAATTATATATTACATATACTTGGCAAGGCAATAATCCATAAGAATAATATAAGTACATTGTATATACGTATACAGATATATATAGTGTGTCCCTCTTATCTCTGCCACCCGAAATAACTCGGTAATTATCGACGTCACAAAAAAATGTTCCAGACAAAAGTTGTACGGTGTGAAGGGGGCTATTGAATGCGACCAATTTTTTTTATTTCGGTGGAGGCGCTGACGCACAGTGAAGGTCACCTCCACTTTTTTAAAAGGAATGGTACATTTTTTTTCAACCATCTAATGGAGCACCTCAAGCCGCATGAAAAACATTATGGAGTCAAAGTCGTTCAAGGTCATTCAAGGTCACCTATTTAGATTTGTATCATCGATACTGCCCTTGAATGACCTTGAACGACTTTGACCCCCAATGTTTTTCATGCGGCTCGAGGTCCTCCACCAGATGGTTGAACAAAAATGTACCCTCCCATTTGAAAAAGTGGAGGTGACCTTCACCGTACGTCAGCCCCTCCACCGAAATGAAAAAAATTGGTTGCATTTCATGGCCCCCTTCACACCGTACAACTTTTGTCTGGAACATTTTTTTGTGACGTCGATAATTACCGAGTTATTTCGGGTGGCAGAGATAAGAGGGACACCCTGTATATACAAAAAACAAAGTTTCGCGCTCATGATTTTTCATTTGGATGCTTCTATTTGGTTTATTTTGGCCGCATATGAAACGACGAGTAATTTGAAGTGCCCGTTTGCGAGCCTGTCCAAGGGAAGTGTTGTCTTATTTTTCTTCGGGGATTGTTGAGCGTATCGTTGTTGAGTAATTTGAAGATCGCGCGGAGGCGCTCACGTATCGAGCGAGGGCGTACAGACTGACGTGTGAGATGTGACTCTTCGTGGTCGTCGTGGTTGCCGACGACGACGACGACGACGACGACGACCACGGCGACGACTACGATGTTTGACGTTACTATGCTGAGTGCGTTTCTAAAAATATAACGGCACTTTGGCACAGGGGCAAGAAGAACGCTCTCGCGAGATCATCTTTTCCTCTCTGCTTCATATCCTCGTCATCGTCCTCTCTCTCTCTCTCTCTCGCTTGATTTCTCTTTCTCTCTCGCTCTGCATCGTTTTTCCCGACCACCGCAAACTCTAGCGCCTGTTTACATCGATAAAACCGCTACTGTTACCTTGCCCAGCCATTAGCGATCATCCGAGGTCCCTCCGCAGTATCCACGCGTTCATATTACCTCGAACATTGAAAAACAAAAATCTTTCGAAATCTCTTGCAAAGAGTTGGAGCATCCACAACATTTTGTAGAAATACGAAAATTCCTGGTTTATCGTGCGTAATTGATATTTTGTTCGCGGGAAAAATCGGTTCCCAGGGAAGAAATCGAGAAAATTGTAAACGTATAAGTTTGGAATGAATTCAGATTTTTTTTCATCAGATGTATGGAATTTATTGACAGGACGCTTTTAATAATGAGTGTTCTAGATTTTCGGAAAATCGATTTTTTTTTCAATGGTCCCCTAAGACCGCAAAAATGTCTCAAAATATTATGGCCGGGAAAAATCTATAAATACTCGGTTTTCGAATTTTAGTACAGGGTTGCCTGGTTCGCAGCGAGCTACTCAAAACTTCAAACGCGTTTATCTCAAAACTGCATTTTTTTAAGTTGGCCGGAAACATAACTCAGACAATTTTCAACCGATTCACTTTAAATGATAAATATATCTTGAAAAATACATTGTCTATGGAAGTACGTGGGATTTTTTTTATATTGAATAGTTCATTTGTTATTAACAATTATCTGACGATTTTTTAGGCAAATGTTTCACTCTCCACCTTAGAAGTGCGCCATTTGGCCAAAAATCAATATACAGAAAAAATCGAAAACAGTTATTATACATAATCGAAAAAAAATCATTGGCTCATTACAATCTAAAAATTACAGGAGCTGTTTGTCCGGCCGTGGACCTTAGAAAAATGGAGATGTCATCGCAATAACGCTCCACAGCCGCCATTTTGAAATTAATCGCTTCAAAAAAATTATTGTATACAGTCACTGATATGTAGGGGAGACCGGGGCAAAATGGTATAGCGGGGCATAATGGGACCGGGGCAAAATGGGACCGGGGCAAAACGGGTTTGGGGCAAAATGGAATAGTGAAAATCAACACTGCTGGAAAATACGTCATTGGGGCAAAACGGGACTGGGGCAAAATGGGCCGGAGAAAATCAGGCTCCTCAGAAAGAGGCGGTTGGGGCAAAATGGGACAGTAGAATAATTCGATGCAAAAACGAAAGAAATGCAGGGGTAAAAAACGAGGGGTGATAAATGAGTGAAAACAGGTTTTATTTAATGTTACACGATATTTGGGTCACACTCTACTTACGATACTGTAATTTAACGGTGGCAATGTTTAATTTTTATTGCTTGTTTAACTAAGCTAATTTTTATCGGCACAATTGTCGCAAACGTACTCGATTAAGTTATCGTCAGCATGGGCACATGAATAGTGGGCCCATTTCTCGCATGAATTACAACGAATCTTTTAGATTAGATTAGTTACAAATATAAAAACGACTCACAATGGACGCGTATGGCGTCTCACTGCTAAACAAAAATAACATTGACTAGGGTTCAACAACAATAAAATGTACCTCATGATTTTGTTGCGAAATAATGATAGATGAATAAATACGTAATCGTTTAGATAACGAATAAAAACATAAGACATTGATTTCATGAATTGAGGATAGGAGTTTGGAATGAAAAACTAAAAACTGAAAATCCAATATGGCGGATGAAAAAAAGTTCTATTTTGTGGAAATAGTTATTTTTTCACGAAACTACGGCCGATGCATTCGATAAAACAATGGATATGTTAATTGAGCTTAACAATCCAGGTGATACGATAAGTTTGTTGATATTTATCGTTTAACTAAATTGCATTAATTAGCATATTTTTAAAGACGTATTTTGATATCGACTCATTTTATATCGTTGAGATTCGATTACGCGTAATCATTTATTAATATTAAAGACTGCAGCGGTTTTCATTTGTTAATTGAATTGTTCAAATATTTATTCTTCATTGTACGATCGGCATTTTCTGAAATTTCTTGGAAATTGTTAATCGAGCGTAACAATTTGATTCGAACAATTTAATTGTTAATGAAATTGTTTAAATCATAATTTTTTATCATTCGGTTAGAATCTTCGCAAGTTTGGTGTAGTCTATTAATGCATTAATGACTATTAATGCAGTCTAAAACTTCAATTGATTTTTTGATATTCAATGTTTGACCAAATATAATGATTGGACATGCGGTTAAGGCAATGTTTCAAGGTCGACTCGTTCGATTTCGTTGAAATTTGATTAATCGTAGTAATTTAACATTAAAGAAGACGACAATTTTTATTTGTTAACTCAATCGCTTAAACAATTATTATTATTTTTGACTTTACAACAACAGTTCGTGCTCGGCTCGTCAGGATTCGTTGAATCCAATAAATTTAAGTACTTCAACATTCAAAAAAATACTAATTTTTCATTTGTTATTAAAGTTTGTTAAACAATTACTTTTGATTCTGCGGTCAGAACTGTACCAAACTTGACGTAAATTGTTATTTGAGCCTTCTTATTCGATTGGTACAATTTCTTTGTCGTTATTAATTATTTAAATAATCAAGTAATTTTTATAATCTGACGCGCGCAATTTATGGTTTTTTTTTAAATTTTTATCTTTCTCTGTTTTTTTTTTATTTATTTTCTGCCAACTGCACGTTACTGATACTGATTTTCAAGCCATTGATGAAAATCTAACTCTTGTCAATTTTTACGTAAATTGTTTTATGAAACTAGGACCGCCGCTCCCCATGAAATCGACGGATATGTGTCGACAAATATATCGGTCAGTCCGTATTATCTGCGTATATGTGGACTGAAACGAACCACAAGCACCATTTAGATTAGATTATGTTTCAACAGCTCTTTCATAGAGCCGAAGCATGAATTTTCCTGTCATCCCATTTTGCCCCAAATTCAGCGGGCTGCGACACTTCATTTTTGTGTGTCCCATTTTGCCCCTATCCCATTTTGCCCCAAATCAAGCACCCAAGAAACTTCATTTTTTGCTATCCCATTATGCCCCGATCCCATTATGCCCCAGTGCCGTTTTGCCCCGGTACCGTTTTGCCCCGCTATACCATTTTGCCCCGGTCTCCCCTATAATAAACACCCTTTTTTGTAATCCCGATTTATTTTGTAGTTTTTCTGAGAAAAAAAATCCCCAAAAAGCCTATTTTTCGGCTTCTAGAGTGGCCTAAGGCCTTAAGGGACTCACGATATATATAGGATATTCAATTTATAACTTACAAAATAAAAACCGAGGACTCTTTATTAAGTCCAAAATAATATACAAATATCAATTTATAACTTACAAAATAAAAACGGACGACTATTTATTAAGTCTTGTTGAAAAATTCGATACGTCTGACGCAAATAAGGTCTGAATTCTTCCTAAAATAATGCCTTCACATTTTCTCAAATTTTGTTCTGGCAAGCGCTCTTCGCCAACCCGCGAAAAAAAAAATTAATCGCACACGATAAACCATGTATGTTTAAATTTCTACCAAATTTTAAATATGCAATAAGTCTTTGCCAGTGATTTCGAAAGATTTTCGTATTTCAATATTATTTGACAAATTTCGTTTCGATATTTCTTGCCGTTCAAATTCCACCTTAGATAAGATAAGACTCGATTTCGATATTTTTTGCCGTTCAAATTCCACCGTAGTCGAATATTCTTTCATGTGAATAACTAAATAATGATTATTCAATAAATACAATAATCATGTGAAAAATTGCAAGATTCGGTTTGATATTTTTTGCCATTCAAGCAAATTCCAATTCACCCAAAGATTTTATTTGGTGAACAACTTGATATGCCTAATGATAATTATTCAATAAATGCCCATATTCTGTCTGGTACTTCCTGTTACTTCCAATTAAATATTTTACGGCCAAATCTGACTAGAGTTTTGCTACCCAAAAAATTGGCCAAACTCTCCTGATTTCTCAAAAAAAAATTCTATCGGAAAGCTCTTAACTTTCTCAACCACATTACTTCTGGAAATCGAATTTAATGCGCTTCGGCCTTTTAATTAAATGGGAATTTAACAAAAACGTCGAATCGTGACATCAAAATAATGATAAACTTCCTATAGCGCCATATTTCCCAGTGCCGGAGAGTCATAAAAAAAATCAAAATACACGTACCAAAATGCAATTGACCCACGATTGATTTATCCTCCAAATAATTACGAGTAAGTGGACAGATGCCTGAGAGATCATGTAACTTCGTTAAATTCTTGGCGCAACGCGTTTTATTGAAAATATGTCTCGCAATAAAAGTGGCAACAAATTGGTCCGCTTAGCCGTGTATATATATATAAACTGCATACGAGACGATAAACTTTGTTCTATGAATTGCGGTGCTTTGCGGGACGTTGAACGAGCACATAATATTCATTCATAAATTTTGCCGCACCCGAAACGGGCGTGTGCAGCGTTTATTTAGCGGGCTAGCAACATGCTCGCTCAAAACCGCAAGGGGATAACATCTCCATCGTCATTCTCCCGTCTTATTCGCAAACGAGGTCCGCGAACATCTCTCTCTCTCTCTCTTTCTCTTGCTGTGTTATGTGTCCCGCTGACGTAAAGTGTCTCAAACCCTGTCTCGTTTGTTTTCCGCTCCTTCCGAAGTGCGGGCGGTCTTTTAGCTTGAAAACTAGCAGAGAGAGAGAGAGAGAGAGAGAGAGAGAGAGAGAGAAAGGGTAGACAAATAGAGGATAGAGAGAAAAAATAAACTTAGAGTGACATGGTAGAGAGCGAGAGAGAGAGAAAGAGAGGGGCCAGACAAACAGAGAATAGAGCAAGAGAGAGAGGATAATAGACCATGAGAAAGAGAGACAGAGGGAGGGAGAGCCAGAATTTTCTGCTCACTCTTTTCCACTCCTCACGACACATCGCCGAGTGACGTTTATTGCGTGTTTCGGTCCTCCTTTCCTCCGAAAACGAGGTGTTAATTCGTAAAACCGTAAACTCTCCCATATTTTGTTCTCCGTTTTTTTTCTTCTTTCTATTCGAGCACCAAACGCCAGCAAGTTTAGGAGTTAATTTTTCGAACTTTAACTCACCGGGCCACCTGCATATCGTCGACACTCTTAAACTTCTCGAACCAATTCGCTCCGGGGAGAGCGCGCACATTTTTGCCACGAATAAAAATAATTCGCCTCGAGAGTTCATCAAATTACACTTTTCCACTTGCTATTTCATCCGCCATCAATTTTGGAAATTTATTGGCAAACAAATGTACGTGTACATTTGTTTCTGCCATTTTTTGATTATTTTTCAAACTTTATCACGTGTTTGGGGTGTAAGGAGTAAATTGTCATAAGCATTCTAGTAGTGCAAATCGTCTTCGTGTAGACTCGAAGTGTTCCATGGACCTCAATTTTTGCGTGGAAACGAGTTGCATTTATATAAATTAATACATATATATAACTATAAAAAATGATAATTTTCATGATAATCATTAACTATTGACAAATCGATTATAATAATTAGTTATTATTAAATTAATTACAATAAGTAGTTTTTATGAATACCTACATAATTATAAAAATGATAGAATAAGACTAATTTTGCGGTGGCAATGTGTACGGCTTTCAAGACGTGTTGTGCTACACTGCCATTATTTTCAGCCTGTGTATAATTAAATGATTCGAGTCCGTCATAAGCCAAAGGCAATTTTTCGTTTCGCTCTTTTTCGCTCAATCGAATTAATTTTGTCATTTAATCCAGCACTCCGAAATGATCGCGCCTGGGAATTATTCCACTTCCATAACGGGGAAATTATTCCTCACTCACAAAAGCAGGAATTATTCCACTCTCCTAGGGAATTATCCCCATACATTTTACTGCTCTCGAAAGACACTTAAGAGGGAGACTCGCGAAAAGAGGATAAAAAAACACCCCCGTCCAAATGTCCTTTTAAACGGTGTGGCCTTATTCCACGACGAGGGAGGCATGCAATTGAGTGCCCGAAAAACGAGGAACATCCCACGTGTACAACATATTACGACGCTTCATTTTCGGGGTACGAATCCGCGCCCGTGTTTGGGTCATATAATCGCCTGTCGAGCTTTTATCCGCCGCTTTTCTTGAGCCCTTCAATCTGCATAATTTTGGGTCACCCTCCTGCGTGCTATCCGAGCACTCAGGCCTGTCGGCATATATATATATATATATATTTAAATCAAAGAGGTAACGTGGGACAGGTGCCCTCACAGTTTAACCTATTTAAGGAGGAGACCTAATTCACCTGGATTGCGGAATAATTTTATCTGTATCACTTTCTAAAAATAATATACTTAATTCACATCAGTACATATATACATAACATCAAATTTCATATATATATATAACGTATAACATAATAGATAATAAAGTATTATTTTATAGTATTATTATAGATAATACAAATAAATAGACGTATAGAAAAATAAATGGGCAAACAGATCAAAATTCTTTGTTCACATATGCATCCATGTGTATATATATATATATATATATATATATATATATATATATATGTATGTATATGTACAGGGTGTTTGGCGCATTGACCAACACATTTTTTTGGGGGATTAGGGGGGTCATTCGCTGATTTTTGCCGCTTCGACCCGATGTCCTAAGTGTCACTAATCGAGTAATTGAGATATGATATTTTTTCGTTTTTTTTATTACCAGTAACTTTGCCTTTTAATCGTCATAAC
>OY723395.1:33272052-33334552 GCA_963210295.1 Ophion ellenae
GTGATAAAGCATTGAAAACTATTAGACACGTATTTTTTTTATCTGCGGATAAACGTTTTTAAGGGGGATACCACTCTTCAAATAAAGGCGTGTCACCCCTCAATATCATTTTTTTCAATTATTCTATAGCAGATTTTTCATCGCCTTACATTAGAAGAATTTTGGTTTTGGATTTATTAAGATGGATTTATTAAGTGGACTGCTTGTGTGTGAACTGCAAAACCACCCGCGACACGCCTTTCTTTGAGGGGTGGTTTCCCCCCTTAAAACCGTTTTTCAGCAGATAAAAAAAAATACGTGTCTAATAGTTTTCAATGCTTTATCACATATATGAGTTTCAACATGTTCGGCGGCGGACATTTAAGTGATGTTTTTCGTGAATAAGCAATCAGTGAATCCATTAATCCTCATCTTCCGATTGTTTTCTGTATTATTTTTTTGTATAAGTTTTTCCTCTTGCTCCGTAAACTGCCAATTCGTTTTCTCTCTCTTTCTCCCTCTTTCTCTCTCAGATATCAGCTCAACCGTATTCATACTTGAAGAAGGACATGTCATACTATAATATCCTCGCGAGTGGCTCGGACACACACACACACACAAATGTTTATTTACATAATGCAGGATACATAATCCTGCAAAATTCTGATATATATACATATATATCCGAATTTTGCAGGATTATGTATAAACATTTTTTTATACATAACAACATATATATATATATATACATACATATATATATATATATATATATATATATATATATATATATATATATATATATATATATGTATGTATATATATATATATAAAAGGATAACAAGTAATTATTATAGAATCCAAATTTTGTCGGATTAATCCGTGAATCGTGTATGAACCGCGCGTATTCGAACTCCTGTGTGCGCCAACGTGTACGTGCTCACGTATGTATATAAGTGGGATATATCGGTATCAAGAAAAGCTGGCAGACTTGTCTGGTCTGCGCCCCCGGTTATTATACACTCCAAATGCAACGCGGAGGCGTTCACGTCAGACGTCGTTTCATGGAAAAAGGACGAGAGCGAGAGAGAGAGATAGAAAGAGAGGGAAAGAGACGAGTGTGGGTATGCAGCCTCATCCACCAGACGGTAATAAATAAATACGTTGGGCTTGGAAGCTCGCGAAATTTTGACAGGGTCAGGGAGAAACGGTGCGAGACAAGAATTCCTTTTTTTAACTTCTACACACATACACACACACACACACACACACACACACACACACACAACTTTTAGACACACGCATACACACACAGACGCACACACACACACACATACACGCACACACGTGCGCGCGCGCAAGTAGAAACAATCCTGAGAAAGGAAACACGTGTGTTCCGGGCGATCCGTATACACGTATATTTTTTTCGCTTTTTGTTTCCGTTTTTTTTGCTCAATGAAATTCCCTCCGGCTTATTCGATCTACGGGCCACTACCTATACGTAGTTATGTGAGAGTGCGCAAAAATGCGAGCGAACTTGATGAAAAAAAAGAGATCAAAATACTCGTACGAGTCTTTTCTTTACGGGGGGCGCAATAAGCAGACGAAATAGCGCGCGCTGCGACTTCCGGAGTCTCTGAATGCGGACGAGGGCCTGGCTTTTTGTCTTCACGTGGAAAGAAACGCACGCGAGGAATTTCGCGACGAGTGCTCTCCATTGGATATGCTCTTTCGCGAAGGATCCAACTTTTGCTATATGGATCGAGAATGAGGGCCGGGGACGGCGGGAATACTCCGTATTATAATGTCGAGCTTCCAGTTGTGGTGGAAGGGGATCAGGAATGTTCATCGAATCGTGGGGAGGATTTTTCCAAGTTTTCAAAATTCAAAACGAAAATTTTCATCAACTTTCTAACTAATTAATACTATTGATTAAACGATTATCCTAATTAATTTTCCAATTAATTAGTTTTTGAAAAATCATTGATTTCCAAATTCATTGCTTTATTAATCCCAATCAATTCGTTTTACCGATTAATTAATTTTCCTAACTGATAAATTAGGCTACAAAGACAGTTTGAATTCGTCGCCACTTTGTAACAGGGTGTCAGAAGTGGCGGGCGGCGTGTCCTTGAATCCAGGAATGAACGTAATTATAATCGTACGATACAATCCTATCGCGCGACGAAGCTGCGAGGCTGCTCGAGACCCTCTCGATCCTTGTCTCCGGGCGCATCCGAAGAAGCGCGCGAGAACAACGCGTCTTACACGAGTGCGCGATGTCGGGGGTTGCACGCGGCCGCAGGACAGCCGTGTTATGTCGTGTTAGACGTCGTAAATAACTTAACGTCTCATCGTTCACGAGAGCGCACCCGCGCCGACTGTTGACGGACAATGAGAACGTCGTATCTCTCTCTCTCTCTCTCGCTCACTCCCTCTCGTTCAATTTCTCCGCAGGAGATGCGTGCCCGTTAATTTCGCAGTTTCGCACTTATGCGCGCCAGATTTTCCCTATATATATTAGGGTGGTTCAAAAAAAAAAAATATTTTTTTTCGCGGTACTCAACGGGAAATGTCACTACGTTATGAAAAAGTAATTCATACAAATTTGAGAGGGCTAAACATTTTTTTAGGTAATGCTCAAATGACTGTTAATTTTTTTTTCTTCGGTTTATCGTCAATTTTCTTTTCCCCGCAAATAGACATCATAATAATATAATTTTCTCAAACATTTAAATTTTTTATTTCATCCGTTTGATTTTCCGTAAATATTTTGTTTCAATGCTCAATTTTGAAATTTATGCAAGGTTGAGAAATTCCTATTCTGCTTTCACTCCAAATATTAGTTATTTTGTCGCTAACATTTTGTGTACTCTCTCGAACAAAAAAATTAAGACAATTATGATGATGAAAGAATAGAGTTAATGCTTCTCTATTCGTGGGTAACTTTCACTCTGCAAATTCTTCGATTTTCGACACAATCAGATAAATTTCGGCTCTTTCACTATCATCCAAACCCGCGATCATTTTTTTACGTTTTTATTTTTACGTGTACTGTGACGTACCTCAATACAGCAACTACTGGAAACAGTCAAATTAATCGCAAAAAGAACTCACAGTCAGAGAAACAAAGATGCAGCAGCGTCAACAGCGCTGCGGTTTGTAACTCTCGAATCCGTATGACTTTGTTTTCTTACTCCAAAACAACATATTACTCCAAAAAAACACGTATACTTGTTGGACGTTCAGTGATGTAAGCACCCTGTTCCTGTTCATCAAGTGGTTGATATAATTTTCACAACCGAATTACATATATTGATTCTTAATCTGCAAATACAAATTGTTTATGGTAAAAAAAATATTTGAATAAACATTGTATATTGTTACAGAAAAAAATTAATCAAGACTTACATTGGATCACGCACTAATATTTTCTGCATCGAGATAAAAAAAATTAATACTGTGATAATCATGAAAGAAAAAACATAAAAAAGACGTTTGGGCACTAACTAAAAAATTGTTTAGAATCCTCAAATTTTGGAAAACTTTCTTTTTCTTAACAAACTTCAATTTTCCGTTGAGAATAAAGAATCGATTTTTTTTAACCACCCTAATATTATATACAGGGTCAAAATTGTAAGACGGCGATGTGTTTTTTAAGGGTCTAGCGTGGAGATTTCGTGACCGAGAAAAATAAGATATTTGGTGGTTCTCCAAATCCTCTTCGAAAAAAAACAACGTATTTTTGTGATGAGTAGCATCCTGAAAATAAAATCGAAATTTCATTTTCGGTTCCGCAGAATGGAGATAATTAAATACCGAATACGAAAGACTCCTAAAAAAACGGGTGAACTTCCGAAAAGCTGTTACACCCGATTTGGCTGAAATTTTGCACAGATGTTCCATTTAATATATAAAGACATCCTCTAAACGGATTTTCAGCGCAATCCAATAGTTTACGAGGTATTGAATTTGTTTGGGTTTTTTGTTTGTTTGTTTGTGTTTGTGTGTATGGGTTTGTTTTGGTTACCCCTGCAGTACAGATATACTTGCAAGGGTAAGCGCGGTACCTAGCCACCAGTGAAGTCGGAGGAGTAGGGATATCGATCGACCGTGGCGGGCGATATAGATATACTCGTGTAAAGTCCTGTAAACTTGTTGGAAATAAACTTTAAAATTCGATTTCTCGTGAACTATTGGAATGCGCCGAAAATCCTTTTGGGGGATGTCTTTATATATTATATGGAACATCTGTGCAAAATTTCACCCAAATCGGGTGTAACAGCTTTTCGGAAGTTTATCAAAAAGAAAAAAAAATTCTATGAAATAAAAATCCAATTATCCAACTTTAAAATGCACCATAAAAAAAAATCGTTGGGGTGGTGGGCAAAATGTTTTTCAGGAGTGTTTCGTATTCGGAATTTAATTATTTTCATTCCGCTGTACTTAAAATGAAATTGTAATTTATTTTCAGGATGCTCAATTTTTTTACGCGCATACTACTCATAGATTTTTTTTTTCGCGGCAGACTTGAAAAAACCCTTAAAAAATCATATTTATCTCAGTCGCGAAATCCCCGTGCGGGACGCTTAGAAAAAGATGGCTCGCTTCAAATTGTCACTGTGTACACACACACCCACACACACACACGCATATATACACATATGTACGAGAGACAGGGGTCAAACGTAACAAATTTTAGTTATGAGCTCGTAAATCTGAAACGGAAGATTGAGTAAAAATGGTTATTACTCCGCCCGTGTTAAAGAAAATTTATCTGGCTGCAATATTTAAAAAAATTAATGGAAATGGATAATTAATTCCGCCGCTTTTTTTAAAGCCCGGGGTTAAAATTAACACCAGGTTTTAAAAAAAAGCGGCGCTATTAATTATCTATTAACATTACTTTTTTTCGGGGATAGTTGTAACATGGCCGGGGCAGGTTTTAACAGCATTAAATAAATCTAGTTTTCAATTCAATTGAACTAGTTGAATCATATTCAAAGGTACTTAAGATATCAGTCTTCGTGTAACTGATATATAATAAATTAGAAACGATGAAATATCAGAAAAATGGATCAAATAAAATTAATCCTCTTGCAAGGATTAATGAAGACGTCACCTCTCCGTGCGGCTCCTGAGGGAGTACTAGCCGGTATGTGCTCGTCCGCCATTATTCAAAGAGTTGGAATACTGTTCATATGTAGCCACAATGTTGCTAGTTTGACGGCAACTCGCTTGTTAATTCTTACTCCTGTTAATTGTAGCCCATATCGCTCCTACACGCTAGTGTGTGTATATATATATATACATATAACTATAAAGTTGAAACGAAAAAAAAATAATAAAGGAAGGAGAATTTTTTAAACTAACACGCGAGCTTATGAGAGTTTGGAAATGTAAAAAGTAGGCAAGAAAACAAATTTAAGAAGTATGATATTTTTATTCGATTATTTTCTTCTTTTTTATTGGCCGTCATATGTAACTTTTCGTGGCCGTGATTTGTAACACTACCGATGAAAACTACGAATACACTCTTCAAATTTTCGATCGGAACGAAAAGTTACAGATCACGGCCAATAAAAAAGAAGAAAAAAAACCGAATAAAAATATCATACTTCTTTAATTTGTTTTTTTTTGCCTACTTTTTACATTTCCAAACTCGCATAAACTCGCGTGTTAGTTAAAAAAATTCTCCTTCCTTTATTATTTTTTTTCGTTTCCACTTTATATATATATATATATATATATATATATATATATATATATATATATATATATGTATATATATATATACAC
Source organism: Ophion ellenae (assembly GCA_963210295.1). NCBI lineage: Eukaryota > Metazoa > Arthropoda > Insecta > Hymenoptera > Ichneumonidae > Ophion > Ophion ellenae. The sequence continues at coordinate 33,277,831 of OY723395.1, forward strand.
TACCGATGAAAACTACGAATACACTCTTCAAATTTTCGATCGGAACGAAAAGTGACAGATCGCGGCCAATAAAAAAGAAAAAAATAACCGAATAAAAATATCATACTTCTTAGATTTGTTTTTTTTGCCTACTTTTTACATTTTCAAACTCCCATAAACTTGCGTGTTAGTTTTTCGACAATGGCGATAAAAAATTCTCCTTCCTTTATTATTTTCTTTTCGTTTCAACTGATGGTTGAATCGAAACTATGAGATCGAAGAGAGATGGGAGATACGGTTGAAGATTGGAGGGAGATGGTAGATTGACTTTGGAGTAGACAGGAGAGAACGTCAAGGAGGCCTCGATCCTCCTCGTTTGTCCGTCACTCTTGATCGCTGGCAAATCGCTCGTCCCGAGGAGAAAATCGATAGTCGACCAAGAAACGTCACACAAGACAGAGAGGGAGAGAGAGAGATAGAGAGAGAGAGAGAGAGAGAGAGAGAGAGAGAGAGAGAGAGAGAGAGAGAGAGAGAGAGAGAGATGTGTCTCGTACCGGGCGAGCTCGGGAGCTCTCGTTTTATCGATCGGTCCATCTGTCCTGGCCGGCAAGATGGAATCGTGGCCCGATCGGTCAGGAACGACGATCTTCCGGCGCATGCCAGCGAGTTTAGAGAGTCAATTAAGACACGGACGACGATGTATTACGATCAAGAAATGGGATCAGAATATATACGGAGGCGCGCGCGCGATCGCGACCACACGTTTCACCGTCGAAGCTCGCGATGCCTCGCGGGAAGAGATCTCCATTTCGACACGTACACACCTCGTCAACCCATGAAGCAAATGCTTTTATCTTGAATTTATGCCCATACGTTTAATCGCGTAAATCCGATTATCGACGGCTTTGTGTCCATTTACGATCAATCGGGAGAATTTAAATAATAAATGCATATACCTTTTTCAAAAGTTTGCCTGAGAGTTAATACATATATATTAAATTATTTAACGAGATCTCAATTAATTTTTGAGTTCCAACGTATACCCAATAATGAGTTAAAATGTATATTTATATATACAGGATGAGGCACAAAGTGTTATAGAGCAATAGCACTCAAACTATTGATCATATCGAAAAATATTTAGGCGTGATCCGAGATATTTAGATTTGTATTTCATTTTAATATGTGACCTTGAATGACCTTGAACGACTTTGACCCCCGATGTTTTTTATGCGGCTTGAGGTGCTCCACAAGATGGTTGAAAAAAAATGTACCATTCCATTTTAAAAAGTGAAGTTGACCTTGACGGAGCTTCAGCGCCCCCACCGATGAAAAAATAGGGTGGTCCAGTATGACGGCCTTCTCGAACACTGAAACTATTGTCTGAAACATTTTTGAATATGATGTTAGTTTGCGTGCTATTGCTTTGTAACACTTTATGTGCCTCACCCTGTACATATTTTTGGAAGGTTAAAGTAGAATTTGAAACATGTAAAATATTCTCAGTTCCAATTTTTTATAAAGGACGTTGAAAAAATTATAGTAAAAAATAATGTATTTTTTTAACTATGAAGTTAAAACACACACACACATATATGTATGTATGTATGTATGTATGTATGTATGTGTATATATATATATATATATATATATATATATATATATATATATATATATATGTATGTATGTATATATTGATATATTGATAAAATAACTAACCCTTTCTCGATATAGTCAAGAATTCTTGTAGCAATAAAAGTAAGATTAACATTTTTTTTCGTTCTAAATATCAGCATTATGATAAATAATTAATCTTTCAACGTTATAATAAATGCTCTGTTTCTCTCTCTCTCTCTTCCGCCATATAGACATGCATACATAATAAATATTTTTTGTCTATTACAAGTTTACTGAAGATTACTGGCAGATATAATCAAACATCACAATAAATTCAATCGCCATTGATATCTTTCAAATTGCTCGTTATTTTTTTTGAATGTTTATCATGTTATCGGAAAATTACAAATATTAATTACTCAATCTTATTCAGAAAATTATCCACCATATTATGATTATACAATTACAAATATTAAATCATTCGATATCAAGCTAAATCCAATTTTTATCAATACGATTTCAATGATGAATTATTCAAGAGAAAAAAAATGTTGTCGAATTTTCGGCGTTGTTTATTTTTTTACTTCTTTTTTCACTTCGCCCGAGCGCACACGAGATTTACCATGCGCGTACACCTACCTCCAAAGTATTTTCAAATTCGACGTAGTCGCGTGCGCAGTATTGCGTTGGACGCTCTAACGAGCTTCTCGACTTTCCGTAACAAGCCCTCCTCCCTCTTGGCCCCGGTGCGCTTTTCGTCCACGCGCGACCGATCGTCGTCGTGGCCCTTTGAAACACGAGATAAACGTCCGCATGGGCCAAGCAAGCTATGTACATATCAAGCTCGATACTCTATTCGTCAAACGTTGAAGGATATGAGAGGAGAGAGAGAGAGAGAGAGAGAGAGAGAGAGAGAGAGAGAGAGAGAGAGAGAGACCCACATCAAAGCGAGTACCGCTGCGTCGGATTAACGCACACCGATATTATTAGATCGCAACTCACACTCTCACACACACGCACGACAAATGACTACTCGATGAGGGCAAACGGGACGCCTAAAATTATATGACCAAAACCACCCCCGCTTTCCACGAAAACGCATTACATATTCAAGACATTATTACCCTTTTGTGTACCAATTGCCTACTGCGCGGCCTTCGACCAACGATTTCGGTATCTCCAAAGAGAATTCCACATTTTATTAATTTTATTCTTTTTTTTTTCTTAGGTATCCGTTTTAAGGTTGTTATGGGGTTTAGCCGTCGAGGATGAAGTACGAGGGGAGTGCCCTATGCTTATGCCCGGAGCCAATTGGGTGTTACCAACTATTAGCTTTCAAATAATCGTCATATTAAGGGGAGGGTAGGGGTTTCAGCGTGTAAAAAAACTCTTTTTTGCGATTTTTTTCATCTATATGGATTGAGTAAATTTATTGAAACCTTTTGTACATTGTTAAGTGTCATTTCAAGAACATTCCGTGAAATTTGTACGCGAAAATATTTACAAGCAAGCCGGTGACAAAGCTTTTCCAAGAAGGCCTTTGGAAAAACACGATTTCCCAGGTAGGAATTGACGATGAAAAAAGGGCTCGCCAAGCTCTGAAACAAGGCTCACATTTTTTAATTCAGGCTGAGCACCAGCCTGATTTCAGGCCTAGCTGAACCCCTGAATGATAACGCGGTTTCAGGCTGTTGCACACAGGCTTGACCAAAGGCTGGTAGAAAAGCCTGTACTAAGCCTGAAACGACGAAACAACAAGGCTCAAAACGAGCCTTAATGAAGCCTTCACGAGTATTTATGACCAGGCTTATCCCAAACTCTTCTCGAGGCTATATGCGGCCTGTTTTTTAGTTTTCCATATTCTACATTGGGATAAATTTAATAAATTTGTAAAGAATTCATTTTATTTATTACATACATTTATTATTCATTATATTATTTGTTATAAAATATATATAAAATATTTTAAACGCAATACTTAATTTTATTTATTGTTTATGGGACACGTAATACACAGAGTGTACGCAAACCCCAGAGAGTGAGTATATACGAAATGTGTATGTGACGAGAAAAAAACTTTTTTGTGTACCTCATAAATATCGATAAGAGAATATGTTTAAATGTTCTGAGCTGCCTCCTTCGCTTTCGTTTTTCGTGCCTTCGCACCCGACAAATTTATTGGTAATTTTTTTTTCATAAAAGTACAGAAAAAATATTATTTAAAATTTATTTTATTTTACCACATCCTGAAACAAGCCTGCATCCAGCCTTGATTTTTTAGCCTTAAAATTCACTGGCTGAATAAAGCTTGAAATAACCCTGAGTTTAGGCTCAGCAGCCAGTCTTGGTTCCAGGCTGCTCCAAACGATGCAATCAAACCTGGCCCAGGTCTGTCTCACTCAGGCTCGGTGAAACAAGGCTCACACAAGTTTGTTTCCATCGTCAGCCTTTTGATTCCCTACCTGGGTTGCGGTGTTCACTGTATCTCAGCTAGAAATTATCTGAAATCAAGTAGCATTAAAATTTAGTCAAAGTATCATCAAATCCTCCCCCCACCGGTCTTTGATAATTTTTTGTTCATTTCTAAATTTTTGGTGGTCATGTAAAGTGAAAAGTGCTATTTTCACGAAAAATTCCGCCATTTTTGGGGTGGGAAAACCCCCTCAATGTAAAAAAAATCTCAAACTAACCGTTAGGGGGAGGTATTTTATATGTAGAAAGTGTGTACCAAGTTTGAAGTAAATCGGTCATGTAGTTTTCAAATGGCAGTGAACACGGACTTTGAAAAAGTGCTATCGAGAAAAACGCGTTTGAAGTTTTGAAAAGTCGGAGCTACAGTGTTAGAGGAGCGGGACTAAATAGTCAATAACTTCAAGAGTTTTGCTCTGATTGACTTGCAATTTTGGGATTATATTCTTGAAATGTTTAACTATGAGAAAATACAAAAAAATCGATTTTTCAAAAGTGCAAACCCCTACCCTCCCCTTAAACGTGCGTTTTCAAACTATTTTTCTACATCTATTTCTAAAAATGTGCATTTTTTAACATTCGGTGATTACATTGAGTGTTTTCATTACTTTGTATAATTATTTTCTATAACTTTTTCTTGCTCAATTAACACGAAACGAATTGGCAACGTCGTAAATCGGGGTATATCATAATGCTCAGGTTGGCAGAAGTGTCGCGAAGTCAGAGACACATGCGCCCCATTCGTAACCTCAATATCGACCCAAGGAGCTGTCAAAAATGAATATCGGTCCGAGTAAAAAAAATCCGCTGGTAAGGAAAAGTGTGTAATACAACTGTCTATAATCTCGAAGAAATAAAAAACTTTAATAATTTTCCGATATTCTAAAAAAAATGTACGTATGAAAAAAAATCCGCGTTATTTTGTCTTTGCCTAGAAATGTCTAGAAATGTATAATTTCTGAACATAGTTATCAAATTAATATTAAGTAATTATTACTAATTAAGAGAATAAGTACCAATAATATTCGTTGTTAATCATCCTGACCGATTAGTTTGCGGTTCCCGGGCATAATTACCGAATACCGATAAGATAGGTAGCATTTGTGCCATCTACGAGGTTGCCATGATTGCACAGTCTAATATTTCGTTTGCTTGATTTTTGCACAAATGCGCTATCAAAAAAATTAATAATTGTGTAACGGAACTGTGAATCCTCATTTTCACAGTACCAAGAGTTAGTCCGATAAATAGTCGAACCGTACCTATTTTTTCAGCTCCGTGGTAACATTCACTTAGCAAATATTAATAATGTACTGAAAAATGATCGGGAGTTTTCCATAAGCGTGATGTAATTAGCCCTCGAAATACGTCGAGGTGCCGATTTTTTTCTTTCTAAAAAACGGTACTGTGGATCGTATTCAACCTGCACAGGATGAACAGCAAAGAGGTTATAAAGGTCCAGAAAAAATTTCCGCTCGGTGGTAACACGTTGACTTAACCCCATAAGAACTTTAATAGTTTCAGCATTTGTGTTCTCTCTTTTTTTTCGACTAAAATTACTTTGTATGCAATCGCACTATTTAAACATTTTTTTCATTTATGTTTGGTTTATTGCATTATTCATTCGTCTGTTTGCTTATTTACTTCTAAAAGAAAAACATATCAATAATATCATCGAGATTAACTAAAAGTCAATAATATTCATCTTCTTCTAATCAATAAATCAAGTCCTCGCAACGCACCAATGACGTAATTTGACCATTTGGAAAACAATACCAACAAACCAACACGAGAGAAAAAATCCAGCCAAAAAAGTCACAAGAGAATTGGACAAAAAACTTCATAAATAATAATAGAAAATATTTCACATCCGAAGCGAGAAAACCAAGGCTTCGGATCTCTTCGGTTTTATTTTTCCTCCATTTTTTTTTTCGCCACACGCTTGTGCAAACAATTTTTCCAGCCTCGGTACGCGATTAATCGAGGCACATTAAATGTGATTGGCTATCCTCGTAAGATCGAATCGATACTGCTTCGGTCTTGCTTCGGCACGGTTTTTTTTTTCTTCTTTTTATTGTTATTATTTGCAATGGAGGAATCATGATCGAGCGGATCGATCGTGTTTACTCCCACCTTAACGATGAATGCACCTGCTACACTTATTCCGTATGAAAAGGCTCCACCACCTGCTTATATTATAGTTAGTATATGGTCTCTATCTCTCTCTCTCTCTCCCTCTCTCTCTTGGCTCATTCCGTCTTGCTTGTTCATTCACGCGCTCGATTCTCTCTCCCCCTACTCTTAATAAACTCGTCGCTTCGTAATTAATAACAGCGTGAGGGTTCCAAGTTCACGGTAGAAATGGCTCTCGCATGCAAATGAACCAGCCTCTTCGGCTTCGATTATCGTCAACTTCTTCGATGCACGTATGTATTTATAAATTTCCGTGTGCGTGTGTGTGCGCGCGCATGTTTGAGCACTTCTCGCAAATTTTCCACTGCGATCAGCGTTTCTGGCTCGATTCTTCTCTCTCTCTCTCTCTCTCTCTCTGTCCCTCTCAGAGCAGGCAAATTCATTCGCGAATCATTGCGCAATGTCTCAGTCACACGATTAGAGGATTCACAAAATTGAAGTTTTTTTTGCTTCCTCTGAGCTTTGTTTTGGTGATTCTCCATTTTTGCGAAATTTTATTTGCAATCGTGCGCAACGTTCCAAAACGCTAAAAATAACTTTCAGGGCGAGGGTCTGTATGTGCGTGGGTGAGGCTTGTTTGGGATGCGAACAAGTTAGTTTTTGAGTAAGTTAATTCGGTGATATTCGGGGACCGGGTTCAAATTCCGAACTTTGAATGCTCCTACGGTTTAAAATTTCGAATTTTAATGTTCCGAAATTCAAGATGGGGCCGGGTTGAAATTCCGAACTTTGAATGATCAGGACGCTCAAAACTCCGAAAGATCAGAACTCCGAAAGAATATTACACGAAAGACCAAAACTCCGAAAATCTGAAGACGGTCAAAATAATTCGGCTATGGAAGTTTCTAAAGTTTCAAAATTTTCCATAAATCGACGAATTATTTCAAGATTTTTTTTTATTAAGAAGTGATTTTGTGTCAATCTTAAAATTTGTGTAGACAATGTTATACGTTCTACATCATTTACAGGCAACTGTGTAGACTTTCGCTCGCATGATTTTGACATGGGGGCTGGGTTGAAATTCCGAACTTTGAAATGCACGCAAGGTTTAAAATTCATAATTTCAATATTTCACTTTACCCTATTTTTATAAACTGTCTTGATTTTTTTCCATCGTTTGGATATAGGCAGTTTTTTCTTCAAAGATTCTTCAACATCCTTTTATCAATTTTTTCCCGATTAGAAATAAAAATATTCTCTCACAAATACCTAATACTTGTAAGTTTTGCTTTCAAATTCCGTAGTATCTTTTATGCATTTCAAATTTAAAACTATTCTTTTTAGATATCGCCTATCTTTTTATCTTTGTCTTTCACATTTTCCAGTATTATCGTCCGTGAAGAATTAAGAATTGGAATTATTTTATAAATTTCCATAAATTATATCTTTTTTAATTTATCAATCTTTATAACATTATTTTTTCGTAAATTAAAAGTTCGAAATTACGAATCAAATACCTCGTGCCTCATGTTCTCTGTCATTCAAATTTTCCAGTATATTATTGTCGACGAAGATTTAAAAATACCCTCTTCTAAATGTCTCGCAATCATCCTTTTTTTTCCCTCTATTTTATTGTCTATTCTTCTATGACTTTCTCCCTTCACTGTTTCTTCTGATATTCTATTTTTTTTCAACGTCCCCTCATTAATCCCTGCAATCCATACGACTAAATTTAAATTAAAAAAAAACCAGAAGTCCTCGAAAAAATATATGGAAAACATAAAAAATGATCGAATAATCATTTGCCGACGCGACTCGCGATGGACCACCCCAGTGACAATTGTGACTTATCATCGTCGCCGAGTTAAACGAGATATCCAGTAGGCGAGCGAGCGAGCGAGAGAGAGAGAGAGAGAGAGAGAGAGAGAGAGAGAGAGAGAGAGACCGACATTGTGAGCCACATGCGAAGAATTCAGAACGAGAAGAGGCATAGCCGGAAGAGGATTGTACAAAAGTGACATGGGAGAGGAGCGGGAGGTATGCGAGATGGAGCGGCGGTGAAGAGGCCGAGAGGGAACGTAAGAATATTCGTACGTAAAGTGCGAGAGGAGATCTCGAAGAGCAGGGCATACATAGATATATCAATCCGTGAGTCGCGTATATGAATCTCGCTGACAGGGTTAAAGCTTTGCGCCGGTGTAGGACGAACGGTGGACAGGTGCGACTAGCCTGAAAGACGTCAGCGTCTCGAAACTATCATAGCTATAAATGTATATTGTATTAATGTGCACAGGCAATTTATATATATATAAATTGCCTGTGCGCCATCAATATATATATATTCATATAAAAATTCTACGTATTTATATGTTCTAATAGTTATTAATATTAATGACATATTATTTCGTGATAAATGTAGGAAATATAAATATAAATATTTATTAACGGCCATATATAACCTATGAACTCAAATTGTTTTTAGGCTCGCCGGTGACGTCCGAAGGAAAATCTAGATGCCTCATGTCAATACCTAATTCGAATCACCCCCATGTGTTTTTACGATCTCTTACACTTTTGTAGAAAAAAACATTACATTTTTTTCGAGTCTTCCTGTAGCATGGTTTTTTCTCTTTTCTGTATCTACTTTCCTATTAGAAACTTTTAAAGGCAATTCGGGGTCTTTTAGACCAGTCTTTCGTTTTTATCATCCGAACTTTAGTGACGGATCCTCTCAAACCTATTTTTTAAATTCCTGATCAAACTCTTAGGCATTTACGTGAGTGATCAGTTGGTCGTTTATTTATTGCTCAACAGTCCACTTCATTACGATAAAACAAGTAAAAAAAATCGCGAGGGCAGTACTTTTTCTTGAAAATCAACAAATATCGTAGCACACAGATGGGCCTGATTCGTGTAGGTATTGATACGTGACATCTAGATTATCCTTTTGAACGTCACTTTTCGGACTGTATTTATATTTCACTACATTAATTATTTTTGCATATTTACTTAAAAATAAAGGATGGTTAAAATATGTATCGTATACAATATAAATATTTATATTAATTATATAATTTTTATATATATAAATATCTATATGCACATGTGTATATGCGAATATTAGCACAATATATTTGTTGCAAATAAATTATGTATTTGCTTATTATTAAGCATGTATATAGACACAAATGTTTATTTACGTAAACGTTAAACGGATTAGTTTGAAGAAGAAATATAATAAAATAAACTAAAGAAAACGAGCGAGGAAATAAATGAACAAATAACGTGTCGGACAGTCTGCGTGAGACGGCAGGCTGCCCCGTTGAATGCTCGATTATTATACATATATGTATGTAGAGTCAATTCATCGCTCGTCAATCGAACATTCCTTATATATATATATATATATATTTACGGACGAGATACGCGAAGAGTGAATTATTCTGCCGGTCTGCCCCCCCCCGCCCCGAGTCTCCTCTCTCCTTCTTTCTCTCTTGAGATTCTCTTTTGTCCGTTGCAAATATTTGTATCATCAGGCGTAACGATGCAGGAAGAGAGACAAAAAGAAAATACAAGACGGACGCAGACAGGTAGACAAAAAATATACAGAGATAGAGAGAGAGATAGAGAGAGAAAGAAAGCAATTCTTTAAGTACTCGCAAAGTACGTACCTCACCGACAACCAGCATAAATTGTTGCTCTACAGGGTATCAGTTGTTTTGCAAAACGATTATGTATTCGATAACATTTTTACCCCGTAAAAAGGTTGTTCAAAAGATGCGTCATCAAATTTATCAATTTTGTAATCCTTCGGCCCGGAAATTTAATCAATGTGGCCTGGAAAGTGACGCCCAAAAGAAAAATTTAGAAATCTCGTATCAATACCTATCCGAATCACCCTTGTGTATATATGTTTACCGATCTTTTTTAGTTTTCGAGAAAAAAAGCATTTTTTTCCATTTGTGTATGTACTTGCATCGAGATGTTTTTCCACTTATGTTATCATTATGAAGTGCACTGTTAAGCAATAAATAAATGGCCAACTGAACACTAACGTACATGCCTTTGATTTAGATCAAAATAAAAGAAAAGGTTTGTGAGGATCAGTCACTATGATATTAAAGTTTGCATCGTTGTAATGCAACGATAATTAATTCTTATTACTTCTTATAACTTTTTTGCCGTTTTAGGCTGTAAAGATCACTATAACGTTTTTATAGAGAAATAAAAAATTAACGATTAGATCGTAGCATTCCAACGATGCAATCTTCAACGTGATCAGTCACTAAAGTTCAGATGATTTAAAAAAATACTTACACTCGTCTAAATGTCTTCCAATTACTTTAACATTTTTCAGAGCAGTATAAATACACGAAAGAGAGGAAAAAATAAAAACCTATTCTACAGAAAACCCGATTGTTCTTTCTCGCAAAGTAAAAAACGATTGTAGAAATTCGAATACGATACGAGGCACCTATATCCCTTTTGGGCGTCACTTCTCGGGCCACCACGTGTTTGTATATTATCTATACATATATTTCAAATTACATTATTGTATTGTATGATAAATAAATTCATACAGGTGCGCGTATATACATGTTTGTGCAAACGAATATCTGCAATTGATATCAGTGGTTTAAGGTGTCGTTATCGTGATCGTTTTTTTTTCCGTCTCGACGAAAATACGATGGCGGTTTTCCTTTGATGGAGTCTGGCGAGAAGAGGACTCCCGTGATAAACGCGTACCAGGAGTCGAGGAGAGAGATCGAAGTGGAAAAAAGTGCCATGTGGAAACGCGTGAAACACGCGAGCCCATTGCCGCTGCTTCTGCTTCTGCTGCTGCTCGAATAAAACGAGCATTCCTTGGCATTCAACAAGTGGATGCAATGCCAGTTTTATCTGCCTCTAGATACGCGTATATGCATACATATTTATTCATGCGTATATAAATATTCATTTTTGTTCTTACACTTGGAAATCGTGAGAATCCGTACGGAGGTTCTAATTAAAAATATGAAATATCAAATCAGTGATCAACGATAATTTTCTTGACGAGGGGGTATGGGTGAGGTGGTAAGTAAAAAAAGTTGAAGTGGCCTCGAGAAGCGTGGGGAGTGGGATGGGCAATCACGATTGCGGGCACAGGCGGCACTTTTGCTCGTCTCGAGCTCGGAACATGACGTACGATACGGGGGCGGGGAGCGGGAGAGTGGATGCGCGGGGAGAAAATTAAAAGAAACAAAAATAAGGAGAAAAAGAAACGGTCATTTTCGTTGCACCTTGCGCGGTGAGGCGAGGGCGACGCCTGGTCTCTCTCTCTCTCTCTCTCTCTCTCTCTCTCTCTCTCTCTCTCTCTCTCTCTCTCTCTCGCCCTTATGATCGCTCTTTTTTCTCTCTGGCCTGGACTAAATAATCTTTTCTCTCGAATATATAGGATGGGCGTGGCGCAGCTCGCTGCCGAAGTCACGCATCCTCGTAGATTTTCGCATTGATGAGCTATATGTATTTTTTAGTGATGCAAACAAAACGATATTTTTTTTCTTCGAGACCATAGCAAAAAATGAGTACGCGTGACGAAAAAAAAATTCTGGCGACAAGTGAACTCCATGGACAATGACTAAAATTATTTATAGATTTATTCTAATTTTTGCTCAAATTTCTCTACGAAAAAGAAGAAAAAAATATGCAGCCAATGTCTGGAACAAATCTGGTTTCGAAACTTTGGTCTTGCATCTGCATAGTAGAGATTTTTATCTCGCTGGGGCGTCTGGTTATTGTTCGTCTCGTTAGAAGCATTAACGCCATCATTAGTCTTGATCAGTCGTGTCTCCACTCGCGTTGCACGTTCACGTGGGTCCGAAACAATCTCCATTCTTCTTCGGCGAGTACTTTACCACTGCCACGGACGCAACATTTCAGAAACGGAATAAGCGTAAATTTCACAAACAACGTAAATAGATTCAAATAAATTTAATTATTTATACCGTAAATAATATAAATTAAACCCAATTTGGAATTTATTAGAATTTAAATAAATCAATTGAATTTACATAAATTGTGATCAAATGAATTGATATAAATTCGTATAAATTTAATTTTTTACGTTGAAAATTTCATAGATAACGTAGGTAAACGTAAATAAATTTAATAAACGTAATAAACGTAAACTCATGTGCATGAAAATTTACATCGAAAAAAAAATCCTACCTATATACGAAAATTACTTATTTCCTAAATATGAAAAGTTGCATAATTTTTTTTAATTTTCGTTTATACATAAATAATCTCGTGTGTATGGATTTCAATTTCATACGGTGAGGGCACCCTTCGTAATGTACAATTTTCAACATCTTCGATGACGTTTTCGACAAAAGAGCGCGAGAAAGTGGAAAAGAGGGAGAGAGAAAGAAAAAGAACAATCGATAATAAATGGAGCAACCGTAAAGTTTTTCGCACACGCGCGTGAATCTAAACGAGGGCAAGTACGAGCGAGCCATGCAAGAGAGAAAACGACAAAGGGAGCGAGCGAGGGAGAAAACGAAAGCCCAGGGCGATGAATCCTATACGGCGCGTATATGCAAAATATACGGTGCACGCACCCGAACACACGTGAATTTTTATTTGAGCGCAGCGGAGCGCGCGAGAGAGACTTAAAACGGGATATTTGCGCATATACATATATGTATCCACGTGGATATACACATATCCACGAGCAAAACAATATATATATATATATATATATATATATATATATATATATATATATATATACACACAAGCAGACATATCTCATACACATACAGATTAGTGCATATAGCAAGCGTCTGGAGCCTCCGGAGTGTCTGGATGCTGCCAAAACCCCGTATCAAGTGCTGTAAAAAAACCAAACTGAAAAAAAAAAACGAAAAAGGGCCCAACTGCATCCATTCAAGACGTCGAGTCACGTGACTCGGGTTATTTCGTTTCTTAATCGTCAATACCTACAGATGGTGCCTGCGCTCATATATATATATATGTATGTAGCTGGGTGTGTATATACTCTAGAATCCCTCGGGGCTCTTCGGACTCCCGAAAAATGCGTGCGATGAAATTCCCCGTTGTTTCGCTCGTGTTTTCGCGGTAAAATCGCGAATGGACGTTATGGGAGGCTCGCGGCCCCGTGTGCTCGCCACTCGAGTTGCCCAAAGGTGCATTAGGGGCCTCGCCCTCCAGGAGCGCATAAAAACCACGAATATATATCTCTCACTCGTTCGTTGTCTCTCTTCATTTCTTCGTCCCGATCGTGTACAGGTGGGCTCTTCGCGATGTATATATGTGTGTGTGTGTGTATTTTGCAAAAAAAAAAATGCAGCCAAAGGGCCCCTGCGAAGGCCCCTTTGGCAAAATAGCGCACGCTGAGGCTCAGAAAGACGTATCGTCGCTATGCAGTTACTCAAACGATATTCTGACTATATATATCTGAAGTTCTATGTACTCGAGGCACGAGGCTGTGCTGTGTTTTTACATTTGTTAACTCCTTTTACTTTCTTCTCTACGCTCTTTTTGACTTCTCTTTTCTCGCTTTATTATATATATATATATATATATATATATATATATATATATATATATATATATATATATATTATATATATATATATATATATATATATATATATATATATATATATATATATATATATATATATATATATACAGGGTGTCCCGTTTTATTCTTTGTCTAATGTTAAATAATATATTTATATCCCGAACTTGAACTATCATTTGGTCCCTTAATAAATTACGTCCAAATTTTTATTCCACAAATAATCAAAATTCCATTTTCAATAGAGCCCAATAAAGATGATTAAATTCCGAATACGAAACACTCAACGAGAAAAAAGGATGATGGATTATAAAATGGACACGGAATTAGATTTCAATTTTAAAAAAGTCGTTGCTTAACATTTGCTTTCTATTCGGAATTTAATGATTTTTTTCCGAACTGAAAACGGATTTTTTTTTTTTGAGATTGCGGAATTTGCTTTCGCAAACCTGATTTATTAATTTTTTTCGGAGAGGACTCGAAAACTCATTGATTATCATATTTTTCTCCGCCGCGAAATTTCCGCCACGACAATCGCCACCCTGTAGGTAGTATGTGCGTGCAAGAGGAATGCATTGGACGAGCTGCCGGTGCGCCGTGTCCCCGTCTCTTTCTCAGCTGATGCGCTCTGGCCTAGAATGCTTCCACGAATATTATATCCCATGGCATGAAGGAGGAAGAAGAAGAAGAAGAAAAAGAATCACCTCACCAGTAACTTTTGCAGCCTTGCACTTTCATGCGTTTGCTGCTGTTGCTCGCGTTGAGATGCGCTACCAAAAACAGGGTAAGGGAAAAAAGATGCCTTTCCCTCCCTCTCGCGCTCTCTCTCTTTCTCTCTCGATCTCTCCATCTCTCCGTTGGCGAAGATACGAGAGAACGATGATTATCCGAGCTCGCGAAGGGGGCAGGAGGACACCGAGCTAAGGGCAGGGCAGAAGAAACGACGTAGAAAAGGACCGAGATAGCGAGAAAGAGAGAGGGAGAGAGAGAGAAGAGGAGAGGAGAGAAAGGACGACATACCGAAGTGCGTGGGTATAAATCGTCAGAGTGGGAGGATCCCGGTCGGTCCTGAAGACGAAGGAGCGAAGGGGGTAAAGGGATGATGATGATGATGAGTACCAACACCCATAATACGTATACGGGGGAGAGATACGGCGGTGCTCCACATAATATAATTTCCCCCTCCCCCTCGCCCCTTTATACGAGCCGCCTTATCCCGGTTGGACCGTCGTTCCTATACGAATCTCATGTCCCCAACAATCTCAGGTACTTTTTCACCGTTATATACACATACAACGTATCGTAAAAAACAGCCGGATGTGCTGACGAAACACGGTGGATAGAGTGCCAAATGTACTTTTCCCAAATATAACCATATATATATATATACTTCCTAGATGGTTACTTATTGCAAACCTTTCGTTTCGTAATATCGAAACAATTGATAAAAAATTACGTCCGGGTGTTTGCAAAAAAAAGTTTTCTTTGCGATAGACAAAGAGATTGATTTTCAGGCACTTTTGGGGGCTCGTCGTATCTATCATAGTGGCGGTGGCGGAAAAGGGGAAAAAAATCAATCGTTTCGTCTTTGATTTAGATGGAATCGAAGATCAAGTCGGTGTGGAATATCCCATATATATATATATGTGTGTGTGTGTGTGTGTGTGTGTGTGTGTGTGTGTGTGTGTGTGTGTGTGTGTGTGTGTGTGTGTGTGTGTGTGTGTGTGTGTGTGTGTGTGTGTGTGTGTGTGTGTGTGTGTGTGTGTGTGTGTGTGTGTGTGTGTGTGTGTGTGTGTGTGTGTGTGTGTGTGTGTTCGTCATATATATATATATATATATATATATATATATATATATATATATATATATATATATATATATATATATATATATATGACGAACAAGTGTAGCCCGAGGCGCGAGTCGGAGCTACCGACATGAGTGTGCTACGTCCATCCGTCCAGTCGTCTCGCGGACTCCTACCGTGCCTGGTGTGCTTTCTCTGTCTCCCTTTTCCTCTCTCTCTCTCTCTCTCTCTCTCTCTCTTTTTCTTCCATCCTCTTCGTCTTTCCATCCTTCCCTCATTCTCTTCAGCTTCTCCTAATGATGGCGTGTATGTGTGTCTGGCTCTTCGTCGTCCACCAGCATCATTGGAAATCAAGACAGCCTTACTGTCTCTTCCTTCCTAATCTGGGAGCTCGTCATCTAAGATTTGTTCACTTTTACCAGGGTTCTGAAAAAAATTTCTCCTACTTTTCCAATGGGAAACACCTCGTTGTCATTAGCCATGAAAAAAAGAGGAACAAAAACCCTCGTGTACTTAAAAAAAGTGTCAGGAGTTACGTAACTATTTTGAGGATCTTTTTTCAAATGTTCTTTTTTATCATAACAATGAAAATAATAATGCTATTGACAATAACAATAACAATATTAATAACTCCAAGTTTATGGAGATCAATAGCGATAATTATTTATTGTTAACTATTACTGTTAACTATTATTATTGACATTGTTATTATTATGCAATAATAATAATGTTATAATAATACTAGATAGTAATAACGTATGTAGAACAATAGTGATAATAATAGTAATAATAATTTATCACTATAAGTGACACTTATAGTAATAAATTATGATTACTATTATTATCACTATTGTTTTACTATTATTGATAATATTATTATTGAATAATAGAAGTAATAATAATAGAACAATAGTGATAGCATCACTATTTATCACTATTGTTCTACATAAACTTGGATTTATTGTTATTTATCACCATTACTATCACTATTGTGTTTTTTATTGTGATTATTCTTATTTATCATAACAATGAGAATAATAATGCTATTGACAATAACAATAACAATATTAATAACTCCAAATTTATGGAGATCAATAGCGATAATTATTTATTGTAATTACTATTACTGTTAACTATTATTATTGACATTGTTATTATTATGCAATAAAAATAATGTTATAATAATAGTGGATAGTAATAACGTATGTAGAACAATAGTGATAATAATAGTAATACTAATTGATCACTATAAGTGACACTTATAGTAATAAATTATGATTACTATTACTATCACTAGTGTTTTACTATTATTGATAATATTATTATTGAATAATAGAAGTAATAATAATAGAACAATAGTGATAGTATCACTATTTATCACTATTGTTCTACATAAACTTGGATTTATTGTTATTTATCACCACTACTATCACTATTGTGTTTTTTATTGTGATTATTCTTATTTATCACAATTTATCACTATTACTATCACTATTGTTCTACATATATTACTACACTATTGTTCTACAACTTGGGATTATTGTTATTACATTACTATTGTTATTGTTAATATTACTAAGTAATAATAATGGCAACAGTAATATTGCAACATTAATTAACAACAAAAGCAGCAATGATTAATATTTAATAATCACTTACTATTATTTTGTGACAGTATTGATTAAATATAAATAAAAATGACTGAATAATCATAATTTCGAATAGTAAGCCAAAATAATTCAACATTAATATTTCACGCTTGACGAAAAGATAAATAATGTCAAGTGTCTTTGGTTCGGACAAATCCTTTGCCTATCGTCAGAGCTGCAGTTGCACATGTGCTCACGCAACACTCACACTGAAATCCTGAGACCGCCTTTTCGTTCTCTCGTCTGACTCTTATCGAGCCCGAGCGCAAGTCTGATACGCGGATGTGCGAGTTTGCGTCGCGACGATATATATATACATATATATATCCATACACACGTGTACGAATAGCTGCTCTCAAGCATGGTCTCCGTGCGGTACCAGGGCGAACGTGATACGTTGGTAGGAGGATGGCGGCCTCTTGTACGTGACAACGATAATCGGGGGAGTTAAGTGGGGCTTAATTTTACCTGTTGCGGGCGGTAAAGTAAAAGAGGACAGAGCAAGAGACATGGGCGGGGGGGCGAGGAAAGGCGAGAGAGGAATGGAGGCGGTGGTTAGTCGCGCAGGAGATGGAGGTAAGGTGGAGGTGGTGAAGTAGGTAGGGCAATATCGTGTATACACCTGCCAAGAACACGCAAACTCGCAGGAGCACGACAAAAAGATCGTACCGGTCTTCCTTCACCCCTCCACCTCACCCCGTACGATCTTCTTTCTCTCTCGTGCTTGTTTTTCCGCCTCATCTATATCTGTATTTCTCTTCAACCTCTCTCTCTCTCTCTCTCGGTCTTTTGTTTGAATTTTATTCGCTTTTCTCCTTTCATCTTGACTTCTTGATCCTGTCTCGCTCCCTTTTTCCGCATGATCGCTTTGTCTGACTTCGCGGTTTAATTATCTTTGTTTTATTTTTTCTGAGATCTGTACTTTCATGTCACTCTCTTTTTCCATGTTTTTCTGATTTTCCGTTTTTTTCTTTATCTCCATTTTCAGTTCTGACTCTCTCACTCTCTCTCCTTTTCTCTTCTTTGTGGGATTTCAAAGCTCACGCGTACTGGCTCGCCAAGCGAAAGCTAAGAGAACGGGAGCAACTTTTCAAGCACGCACTTACATATATATATATATATATATATATATATATATATATATATATATATATATATATATATGTATATGTATATGTATATATGTATGTACGCATATGTATGTATGTATGTGTATATATATATATATATATATATATATATATATCAAGATGCTCGCCCGTTCGATTCAATACTCTTCACCCGAGCACACACCCGCTCCAAGAGACACAAGAGCGTCCAGCGAGAGAGTCGCCCTCGCCACCTGTAATTGGGTCCAATCATCGCGGTTCTCATTTCGCGCCGAGTCGACATTATTCTCACAATGGACCGGTAACAAAAAACACTCTTCCTCTCTTCAATCATGTATAGGGAGGAATTATTATGTTTTTTTTTGTTTAATGCATGGCGGTACAAAAATTCACGTGGTGAAAGAAACAACCACTGTGAAATTTCTCAAATTCAGTCTGGTTGTTCGTCACTGCGCCTGCAGCGAGGTCCTCCTCCGTGATTTTTCCAAATGAATTTGGTTGGTCGAAATTTATGAATATTCTGACTACCGACGGGCCGAGCTGGCGAATCGGTAAATGAAAGAAAGAAAAAACACTTTGGAAGATCATTTTTAACTGGGGTTTGAGACTTGGTTGAGCTAGACGAGAATAATTTTGGAAAAATATTTTTTACCGGAACTTTGAAGCTTGCTGGATCGAGCCTCGAATTTCGGGGTAGGAGGGTTTTTTCAAAATCATTTTTTATGTTATGCCACTAGGGGCTGACTTAAGGGGCCAGTCGACTTTGGAGCCACGGAAAAAGGCTATTTTCGCGCCTTTTTTTTGGGGATTTTGTAAAAGATATGAATATAAAAGTTGTTGGGCTTGATAAATAAAGTCCTGAAATACATTGAAAACAATTTTAATCCTTTTTTATTCATTTTTAAGTACAAAAACTATAGTTTAAGGGGTTACCTTCAAATGCGATTTTGAAAAAAATCGATTTTTTTTATTGCATTTTTTTGAAGTATAAGTATCTGAGAATATGTCCTGAAAATTTCAAGTCGATCCGAACAAAATTGACTGAGATATGAGCGTTGAAAGAGAAGAATCCGCGTTGAAAAGAAAACGCGTCAAAGAGCGTTGAAAGAGAAACTTTAAACGCGTTTTTCTCAAAATGGCATTTCTGAAGTCGGTGACCAAGATTACTCGAACACTAATGAACCGATCTTCTTGAAATTTTGCAGGCTTATTTAATACATAAAAATGTAGTCTTTAATCGTTAGATTTTTTTTTCGAAAAAAATGGCCGTTTTATGGCCAAAAAACGGCCGTTTTTTTCGTTAAAATCGAACCATTAACTTTGACTGTTCGCCATTTTGTGAAAAATAAATATTTTTCAAAATCCTTCCATTAAAGACTAGTTTATACTTATATTTGACTAAATCCATCCGCATTTTTTTCTTCAGATGATCCACTTCGCCGCAATGTTGGTCACCGCAAACCGTGTATATAAAAACATTATTTCATTGACGGCCATTTGCCACTAAACAATGTAATATTTTTCAATAAAAAAATTACTGACAGTTCTTCAAGATGTGTTCTTTAAGATGGTATATTGATCGATTAAAAAAGTTTTGTAGTTTTCTTTTAAAAAATTCATGAAAAAGGCCTTTTTTGCGCTACAAGTGGGGGTAACGCCTTAACGTAACGCATCAAAAATAGGTTGGCTAGGTCACAACTCGGCAACGGCTTGTCTGAAACAAAAAAAATCAAAGTCCATTAGATTCAGTCTGACACCAGCTACAAAATGACCCTCGTATATAAAGCTTTATCAAAAAATTAAAAAATGGCAGATGAAAAACGAAAAAAGTATTAAGAAACGCGTTTTTTTCGCAGTTTTTCGGAAAAATACAGTAAAAATCAGAATTTTAAAACCATCGAGGGTCATCGTAATGCGAATCATGTTTACAATACGTGGTGCAAATTTCAAGAGAATCGGTTTATTGGTTTTAGAGATAAGATGGAGCTAGATTTTGAAAACGTTGTTTCGAGAAAAACGTGTTTGAAGTTTATACTATGAAAAACTCTTACCTAAGCTCAATCGGCAATTCCTGCACCGTACAAAATCCCTTCTGATTGCTCATCATCGTCGATTTCTTCAAGTCTTGCTTGCTTTCGATTTTTTGAAATTTTCCAAGTCGACTTGACCCCTTAACTTTACGTGTGAAACGCACATTTGACAACTTGAAATTTCGAATACCCTCGCTCGGAATTATATTCGTATGTGCTCCAAAAGTGGTGTTGAAGTTTGCATGGTTGGAATGCAACGAAAATTTATCTTAACTTTTTCATTCCCTTAGTTTTATTGGCATCTAAAATATTTTTTTGCAGTTTCTGATTACACATTTTTAATAAGGATTATCAAAAAAAATTCGCTGACTTTCGTAGTCTAAATGAACTGAAAAAAAAAACACGGGCTTACGGGAAAAAAATCATTTTCATTGCATTCCAACGATGCAAACTTCTATACCATAGTTAAAAACGTTTTGAAAAAGTGGTGAAAAATCATACAACATATACAACTTGACGAGATTATTTAATATATAGTCGACATATTTAAACACACTTTATCTATGTTTTCACAAAAATTTCCGAACTTTTTTTTTAGTCCTCGAGTTATCGAGTTTTCCAAATAGTGAAAATACCAGGGCTGCAAATCAGCCCCCGTTTATTCGGATCTGCTCCTGCCGGAAAGTATTCGACTAGATTCTAAAAAAAAGAGACTTGGTCGCGACCTTGTTTTTTGGCTACTTTTGTACGGCGAAAGCACTATTTAGTTTTGGGGTTGAGAGCCACTGGAGATGTGGTTGCATGTACGGGAGCCACGTCGCGAATCTCCCTGAGGCAGCTGCCTCGCTTCTCTTTTCCTCAGCTCTCTTTATTCCCCTTTCCCTCTTTCTCTCTCCTCTCTCCTGTCTCGCTCTCCTATATTTCTCCTCACATTCTTCTCTCTCTCTTCATCTTCTTCCTCTCTCCCCCTCCCTCATTTTTTATTTGCCCAGAGCCGAGGTGCAGAAAACTCTCGATATAAGAACAATTCCACCGCTGCGGAGCTCCTCTTCGCGCGATTCCCATTGTAAGGTAATAGAACCGAACAGCCCCGACCGATGCGATCCAGATAAGGTGGGGGTGCATCACCTTTCTTCTGCTCTCCGGCGACCCTCAGCCTCCCATTTCCCTTCGTGAGTCGTCACTCTCTTTTCCGTCGAGGAACTGCGCGTGCGCTAAGGGAACTAGGATTCTCACCATTCAAAGATGAGAGAAAATCGAATTTGAAAAAAAAAACACAAATCAAATGGAATAAAAAAAAGATCACAGAATTGTTGTAAAGGATATAAAAAACGGATATGAAAAAACGAGAAAACACACGTCTTCTGCGCATCTTGTTCCCGGCAGAAAAATCGTCCGTGTCACGTATTACCGAGCCGGACGTCAATAGAAAAGAGAGAGAGAGAGAGAGAGAGAGAGAGAGAGAGAGAGAGAGAGAAACGAAGAAAAAAGGCAAAAATAAAAAGAACCCCGAGTTCAGGCAACTTCAAAAGCAATTTTGAATTTTGTTCTGCAATTTTTCCTCGACTCGCAAGTCGCCAATCGGTTCTTTCTATCCGTTAAGTGCGCCAGACGCTCTCGCAACCGAGCAATTTCCCACCGTGCATATAATTGTTGATACTGCTGCGTCATGTCAAGCCGAGGAAAAACGTCTTATTGAGAGAGAACTTCGCGGGCGAGGGTTGAGTGAAGTAGACAGAATGATAAGAGATGGAATCAAAGGTAAGAAGAAAAAAACAAATTTTTACTCCCATCAAAACACATATGTGTGTGCGTCTGCCTGGCTATGTCTGCCTGTAACGGTGATCGTTTGAAGGAAGTTGCCGATTGGTAAAAATCGACATACCTACCAATCCGCGACTGATGCCTTCGTGCTTAGAGCTTTCTACTTCTCGCTCTCTCTCTCTCTTTCTCTCTCTGCTTCTCAACCCTCCTCTTCTTGTTCCTCCGACTCTTCTCTCTCGGTATATAAAGATTATCTCAATTATGAACGCGTAAAAGAAGCAGACTCACGCCGGCATGCTTGGTCATCATCGTCGTGAGATAGAGCTCTCTGTGAGCTAAAGTTCTCTCTCTCTCTTGCTCTCTCCTTCACATAACGCTCTCCCTTGGCTCCACATAATCCCCGCTCATTTCGCTTACCCTCAGGCCAACGGACGAGGATTTTTATGAATCTTTAGCTCCGTGTACCACGCGGATTTCTACGCGTCAATTTTCCTCATCGATAAACGAATATCCGGACGTATCGAGCGATCAGAGCCCTTCCAGTCGCGTCTGCAGTTTCTCAATTTTTTCCCGCGTTGCCCTGTGCCCGGGCAGTATCCGTGATTTTTTTCGGATTTTTCCGAGTGCCACTTAGCCCGGAAAAAAATCGTCGGTGGGGGGAGGTTGTAATTTCGAAATTTTCGTCTCTTCGCGTTTTACTCGGAAACGAAGCGCCAGGGAGAAAATTGGGAGAGGACTTTTCGAATTGAGTCGTTCGATTGTACGCGATTGTGTGAATATCGAATGGTGACTTTTGGGACACCCGGTATGTAGAAGTGCACGTTCGGATGTACGCGCGCGGATATCTCTGCGAAAAGCGCATTCGGTAATTCGAAGGAGGGTCCGCACGCTAAAAGAGCTACGTGTAGGATACACAAGGGGTACGTAGACTTTACAGTAGAGTATACGATACGAGGAGGTAGAACAAGACGCGGCCCCGGCGCGCAATTGCCGCCTCCACCTGTCTCTCGCGCGCGCATCGGCTCTCTCTCTCTCTCTCTCTCTCTCTCTCTCTCTCTATCTATCTCTCACTCGCTCGCTCGCTCTCCTCTCCGGAACACGCGGATCTTTCCCTCCCGTCGACTATAAAAGCCGGCGCTGCAAAGTTCCTAACTGGCACCTTCGCGCGGCGCATTGCGTATACACGGCAACACAACATAAGGAGAGAACGAACAATGAACGGCTTCCTCACTTCTACCGCGCTCCACATACCCCGAGCGTCTTCTCTCATCTTCACCTCCTGTCCTACTCGCGATCATTTTCTTTTTCCTCATCTTGCTCCCTTTTTTCTTCCTCTCCTCCTCTTTGCTCTCTTCTTCCTCTTCTCTGCTCGTCTTGTGCCTTTATTCCCTTCGCTCAGTCGTTAAACGCGGCGAACTCGCGGAAGATTTACACCGGAAAACAATTCGCTCATGGGGGGGGACGCTTTCGACTTGGAGTGCGCGAGAAATGTTGGCACAATTCATTAGAGGCCTCGCCGCTCTCTATCTCGGTCTTCGCAGCAAATTAATCGCCGTTAAAAATGTGTAAATTACATTTTACTAAAAATCTGATTTTTTTTAATTAAAACTTTTAATTTATAAACATTAATGAAAAAATTAAAATATTAATAGAAAAATTAAATTCCAAATTGTATTTGAAAAATTAAATTTACGATGTTTTTTTTTCATTTTTTCGTATTTTTAATGTAATTCAAATCGATCGAATCTGATGTTTTCCTTCCAAAGCCTCGGTTTAGGTTTTTCAGACACAATTTCGTTTTTTTGTCGCCGTTAGGACCTACCTAAATATTTCAATATTCTTATCTCGTCCTGATGTCGCTTTTCGTTCCTATTTTAATCCGATCGGATAATACTAAACATAATGACAATCCACAACAAAAATTCAATAATACAAACGAGTAAAAGAGAAATTTGAACATTTCCCAATTAATTTTTTGTCTTATTCGGATTTAATTGGGAGTCCGGTAATCATGGCAAAGAAGGCGCCTTATTTTAATTTGCAACTGCATACGCAACAGCCCACCGAATTTAGCGGCAATGCCTCGGGATCTTCGTGACAATTGGCTTAGCATTTTACGCCTTATCCGGTCCGAGATCCTCTCGGGGCAGTTTGGTCGTCGGCGGTGAAGCCGCAAATAAACGGCTGCGTTTGACGTTCCTGGTTCGGACGGATACACCCAAGAGCCCCCTACTGTCACGCGTACCGAGCCAGATCTCTGGCGGGGTAGAAAAAGAATTCAACGCGATCCGAAAAAATCACGCAGAGTTCGCATAATTTAGGGTAACATTGAAATTAGCGTCAGCGGGTAGGTTAAGGAACTTGATATAATCTCTGTACCAAATTGTCAATTTAGACACCGGGAACGCTTTCTCTCGTGTTATCCCCTCTCCACACACGAATATTCATCCCAATATTCGGAGCATCAAGTAATACATAAATAGCCAATTAAATATGAATTCAATATTTTTACACAATAGATAAAGGCCAATAGATTCTAATAAATACGTGTAATCAATTAATATAAACAAATGAGTATGAAAATGGATTTTAGTTTTTCATTTAAATATTATTTTAGTAAATGTTGTACAAATGAATTCTTATTTGAATAAACACATCAGTAGGAATTAAACATTGCTGGTCAATGTGCAAAAATGGATAAATGTATCTCAATAAATAAATATATTTTGTAATTAGAAGTGAATGTCAAACCCTATAGTTCAAAATAAACCTATGAATAAAAAAACAAGTGTAAACTAAATGTCCCGTACACAAAAATAAATAAATGTCCATAAAATTCGAATAAAAACAATTTTTCAATTTATTTCCTATTTAATTTCATTTAATCCCAATTTCATTCCATTTAATTCCAATTTCCCAGCCCGTTCAGCCATTCAACATTTCCAATATTCTTTCCATCCACGAGGAATCGAGACAATCAGCGAAAAAATTAAGCAATTCCAACAGAACTGCGATATCAACATCGAGTAAATTCTGTTCCCAGAGTCGCCACCCCTCAGCATCGAAAAAAAAGAGTTTCAATTCCGCGGCAAAGCAGAAGGAAAAAAAGTTTCATTCCGAGTGTCTCCTCTCCGCACGGAGGATAATCGAGTCGCATTCTTTGCGAAATGCCCGTAGGGGAAGCGAGGGAGGTAAGAAATCGTGTCTGTCTCTCTCTTTCCCTCTCTTTCCCTCCCTCTCGTCTCGTCGTACAATAATACGCACACGAGAGAGACAGAGAGCGGGGACTTTAGAGCAATAGCATCAGTAATAAGGAACGGGTCTGTAAGTCATTCGGCACGGGGGAAAGCTTCGTGAATTGCGCCACAAGATTCCCGAGATTCGCTACGTCGATATCGCGTTCGGTGCACCGCGGGACACGTCGCGAGTGCTCACGTTATATGTATATATTTATATTTATATTTATATATGGAATGGTGATTTTGATGTCTTGCGACTTTGAGGACCGGCCTCATACCAGCATATTGTCCCAATATTCAACAATACGTAAATGCCAATGTCTTCGAAATCCCCTTTAGACAAATGTAAGCATAAAGATAACCTCGATGTCCCGCCTGTTCCAAAATCAACAATTCGTTCAAATATTTTGCGGACCGTCCTCGAAACAGCTAGATGTGCCGATAGCCAACGTGACATCGATAAAACGGGTTCAAAACATTTTTTCCCTGTCTACATAGCTATATATATATATATATATATATATATATATATATATCCCAGATATATACTCACAGATATATTTATATATATCTGTCAGTATATCCCTTATAGTTGTCATCCATATACACACCAACGACATCAGGTCTCGGCGAAATTCCTCTCGACACGAGATCTTTGCGCGATCCTCACTCCTCGAATGACTCCATTTGCCCTCTTCTCGAGTCAATTTTCCTTCCTTTTTTACCTTGTTTTTCCTTCTTTTTTTTTCTTTGCTTAATTTTTTCCAAGCTTCGTTAGAGCGCCCTTCGTACGGGAATCTTTATGAATCTGAGACAGAGAGAACGCCCACTTAATGAGAGAAAAAGAGACAGAGAGAGAGAGAGAGAGAAGGAAGAAAGAGAAAGAAAGAAAGAGAGGGAGAGGGAACGAGAGAGAAACCTGCTCATTTAATTCAAGTTTACCGTAATAATCGGAGCAAATGTTATCGAACAATATCCCGCGTAATCGAATAGCATGTCCTCTCGTGGCTTTGCGAAAAAAAACGCCTCTGTAAAGTGTGGAAAAATTAAACGGCTAAAAACAATTGATATACAAAGAACAAAAAAAACGCGTATACACTAAAACAAAATAATGGAGGCTGCGAGAGCCAGAGAGAGGGAGAGAAAGGGAGAGAGGACGAAAATGAGAGGCGCCGAAACGTGTTGCGAGGGCGGGAATTTTTGTGCACCGAAATAAGAAAAACAAGGAAAGGTGAAACAGAAAAAAAAAACGGTACAACAAATAAAAAAGGAGAGTCGCATCTCTCGCAGGAGCAGTTAATATTGTCTCTCGGGGGCATATTTTACCGATACGATAAGATCTTCAACTCGGGATGCCTCGCTAAAAGCTACACGTGTTTATCGGGCGTAAGCTTCCTTCTTCTCCACCTACTATCTCTCCCCGTACTTATTTTATATGCCTTTGCGCCTCTTCACTCTCCCCACCCCCCTCTCTCCTCGCCCTCACCCTCGGCCTGCGCAGGGAAAGTTCGTTTCTTACGGGCCACTCCGTGGAGGCCCCTCAGGCAACGCCGCCCTGGTCAGTAATTTCTTTCGGGGGTAATTTCTCCTCACCGTTGCTCATTTTTTTCATTTTATTTTCGTCCCATAAGAACTCGAGGTGTATATATATATATATATACACATACATACATATACAAACATATATGTTGAGGGCATATTTTGCCGGTCTAATATTCGCATGCTGGCCCTCTGCCCTTCGCTACCACGTTTCTGCTACCCTTTTCTACTCCAATTTTTCGTCCCTTTATTCGTTGTTTTTCAGTAGGTTTCGGAGCAGGAAAGAAATTGGAAGAATTTCGGTAATAAGAGAGAGACAGAAGGAATTAAGGAAATCTGATTCCCTTTCGCCTTTTCCTCTACGTACATATGCATACAGAATGGCCCGAAAAGTGTCGTCCAAAAGAAAATCTGGATGCTGTGTGTTAATACCTATCCGAATTGACCCCATTTACGTTCTACGATCTTTTGTTAGTTTGCGAGAAAAAAAAGCATTTTTTTCTATTGTGCGCGTACTTGCATCATGATGTTTTTTTCACTTATGTGAATTATGAAGTGCACTGTTAAATAAATGACCAACTAAACACTAACACAGATGTCTTGAACTTTTGTAAAACATTTAAAAAATTGTTTTGAGTGAATCAGTCACTGAATGTCAAATGCAGGAAACAAAACTCTTACAGTAGTCTATATGACTCCCAATTGCTTTTGAGAGGAAAGTACATTTACAAACGAGAAAAAAACCTAAACCTATATGCTACAAGAAAACTTGAACAAATTTCAAAAAGTCTTTTTCTGTTGTATTAAAAAAGATCGTAGAACATACATGGGTGATTCGGATACGAGACTTTTAGATTTTTTTTCCAGACGTCACTTTTTGGACCATCCTGCATATGTGTATATATATGTTTGAAAAATGCCGTTTCTTTCCGCCATTACAGACAAATAATTCCACCACGAAAGGGGCTTCGCAATCGTATGCAATAATATATATCCTACAACTAATTTTATCGATTTTTCCATTACTCGTGTATATCGCGTCGCGATCTGCGGACAAAGAGAAGAGAAGAGGCGAAGAGAATGGAAGACGAGGAGAATTGCAATCGATTGTCAGGTGAACCTTCCGTTCGTACGAGGCAATCGAGAGAGATTGCACACGTTGGGTAACGGCTCTTCGCGCGGTAACCCCTTCGCAGCATCTTTGCTTCAAGATGATACTTTATCCTATCTCGCTTTCTCTCTCCCTCCCTCCCTCTCTCTCTCTCTCTCTCTCTCTCTTTTTCTTTTTCATTCTGTTTCTATGTGCACTTCCTCTCTGTCTACGCTTCTCGTGTCTCTCTTGCTTCCGTCTTCCCATCCCTCTCTCTCTCTCTCTCTCTCTCTGTTTTTCTCCCTTGACGCATATCTCGTTGAAAAATTACAGCAAACTCTCTGGAGCCTCATTACCGGATCCACCACGCGCCTTTTCCGCTCAGACACGCGCGTCACGTCCCGCAAAATCGGTCCTGGCATTATAACTCGCGGGTGCTGCATATGCATTAATATATATATATATATATATATGCTCTCGTGTACTGCAAGAAGAAAGAGGGTATGTCGATGCGTTTGGTGCCGAGATGAGCCAATGCTTCGGGATAATAATCAACGTCCTCCTCCCCCCCTCCCCCTTGAGAGAGATCTCCCCTCAGCTTTCCTCGCACCGGTCGTGATACGCATAGCGTAATGTGGGGTAAAATGGACCCCTGACAAAAACTTCAAGAAAAAAAGGCACCGTGAATATCCAGCGAATTATTCGCTGCACTTTAACTAGGTCAATTGTTTGATTTGTTATCTGGACTTATTATCCAGGTCAAATTCATTAGATTTATTGGCTGGATTCATCGTCAAGGTCTAATCTATTATTTGGATTTATCGTCCAGCTCAAATTATTGAACTTTACGCGTTAAAAGTTCCATAACTGCGACTTTGAACGATGAAATAAACGCACGTAAGCCCCAAATTGTATGATAAATTGATTAAGCATGCAGGGAAAAAAGAGCCCTGCTCTCTATGAGCCCCCTATTATTTTCGGGCTACTTGATCGCATCGCTTCCATACTGGGGGGTCCATTTTACCCCGCATATGCTCTCTAGTCGCGGAAACGGAAGACTTAGGTATGTGAAACAATTCTAGACTCAATACGTGAGGATGGAAGTTTGTGAGGAAGGGGTAAGGCCAACTTTAACAGTCGATCCGTAAATTTTGCGGGCGCGAGAACACCCGGCAAAGGCAGAAGCTGCTGAAGAAACGACGAGCATCATATATATATTTATATATGTTGCAAACGGAAAATTGAGAACGCGTAACCCTTTTCGCGTGGTAATGACGAGGACGTGAGCGACGATGATCATGATATGCTACTGGTAACATTTATTACTACGTTCGTACGCATATATATACAAATATATATATATGTATATAAGATACATATGTCTGCGTGAATGAAAGAAAGTGAATCGAGCGCCTTGGTTCTCTGTGATCAGGCCTCGTATCGTATTCCACCCGTGTCCCTCTTCCACCCCACAACGTTTCAATGCTTTTCATTCCGTTATTATATTTAATTCATTTCTCGTATCGTATTATTACGCGTGCGCACTCGAACACGAGAGAGGCATCCCACGTCAACCGGTTCACCCTTGTGCCTCAATTATACTCCAATTTCTTTGCGATCTGAACGTACTTGAGAGTGGACGAAGAAAAAAAACGTTTCTCGGTTCGCTTCTTGCCAAGGTCCGCGGTATTTGGCAATGAATGAAAATAATTTAATAAAAAACGGTAAAATAAAATATTCGTGTTTTGTGTGAGTATATGAAGGTATATGTTAGAATACGCTGAAAAAGGTAATAGTTTTCAGCATTACCCTTTCAAAAAATAGTATTAGTTATAAAATACACAGCGCACCATGTGTGAGCCATCTAATTGATCCTAATTCGAATTGAGACAAAATGTTGGCAGCCTTTGATAAATATATAGATATATATAGAGATATATATATATATATATATATATATATATATATATATATATATATATATATATATATATATATATATATATATATATATATATATATAATTATATGAGTTTTATTTTCCTCTTACATAAATTTCAGCCGAGCCTCGATATCGCGTACAATACGATCGGGAGAAATGAGAATTGCGAGGCCTTTTCACGTAGGAGAGATTTATCGCCGTGGTCTTGTCCACTCTCGTTGATTATATTTTACAAGGCAACCGGGAGTTATGCGAGTGTGTGGGTAATGGGAATACATTTTTCGTTGTACCAATTGTTTGTCAGTTGTGTTTATTGATCGAACATTAGCGAGAGCTTCGTTTCTTTACATTCTCGACCACAGTGAACATTTCTGCATAAAGAACAAACTTACTTGCTACGCAGATTTTATCGATTTTTGATGATTTGTCATTTTGTTCTAATTCCTTTCTTTCGGGACGTAATTCAAAGGAGACACAATGGAAAATGTTCTCTCTAACATATTTTTCGTAGTTCGATGAAATTTCGTAGTTTATGAAAATTTGTTGACAGTAGTTTGCGGTGATCGAAATTATTGCAAGCTTTTACGAGTCGTTTTATTTTCGACAATATTACTCGGTTAGTACTATATTAATATGTACTCGCATTTTTTTCGAAAACGAAGTGAGTACTTGGGAAACCTCGAGTGAACTTTTTAAATTCATCGAATAGATAGTTGTCAGGGGTCTTCGAAGTTTTGACATCTCTACGCGAGGCACCCTGTACATCGAGGGTAATAGTAGTTGCGAATCGATCAACTCTCGGCGCGTGTAGGCGATACCGATTGTTCGATTTTTTTCGCCTAGATATCGATGCGAGCACGGAACGTGATGTCAGCGTCGAAAAAATACCCGAGTAGGTCCTTTATAATTTATTCTTGATTTTTTATTTGTACCCACCCTACCCACATTTGCTCTCCTTTTTTCCTCACGCCTCACCTGTGTACCGTTTCACATAGGTCGAGCTAAAATTTTGACATTCGTTCTTGGCACAGGATCTGACATTCATTTTTTTTAGTGTACAGTATTTTTTGTGTATTATCGATCTTTACATTTTATGGGATCTGATTTTGACCTCATAAAATTGGGCAGTACGTACTGTTTCCTTTTTTTTAAATGTTTTTCCTCATCCTCAAATTCGAGCCCCCATAGTTTTGCCTGCTCTGCGAACAACTTTAACCCTTCTTTGACACACTGGGTCATTCTGACCCAGACGAATTTGAAATAAAATGATCACTCGCTCAATATTGAGCCATTTTCAATAATTTATTACAACAATTTCATTTCATATTTTTCGAATTTTAATCATGCACACATATTAAGAAATGTTTAAAGTGTATCCCGATTTTCCTTCAATAAAAACCGACCGAAGGGTTGTTGAGGGCAGGTGGATGAAGTACTATCCGGGTCAAATTGACCCAGTGTGTGAAAGCCGTGGCCAAATATAAGTGTGTCTAAGGAAGGTTTAAATCGTCCATGTTCGTTGGGGGGGGGGGGGGGGGGTAACAACGATGGATCATAAGGAATCGCGGTCAAACACTCGATGGAACAACCCATAGCTAATAAACGCCGTAGTTGAACGTTAAGTAACGTTCAACTGCATTATTCTATGCTGTCTTTTTCATAATTTGTCGTTACACCCCCAGATAGACGGATGTACCTCATATTGGCATCATATATACATCATCACTGCGGCATAGAAAGTCTCACAGCTGTGTATCCCTTATGAGTGCTCCCGTTGAAATCATATTTGCATCACATGATGATTCACAATAATACATCCAACTGAAGCAACGTTGTTCTCGCGCGAATATGCATGCAGTGAATTCATCAGACTAGCAAATTCGGCTCACGAATATCTAACAATAAGTGAGTTCATATGGGGCTCATATGGGTGTCACGGCGTGAAGAAATTGTAGTGCTCATACGGAGCTCATATTAGCGGCATGGCGCGTGACGTAAATGTGCTGTGCTCATACGGAGCTCATATTAGCGGCATGGCGTGACGTAACTATGCTGTACTCGTACGGAGCTCATATTAGCGGCATGGCGTGACGTAACTATGCTGTGCTCATACGGAGCTCATATTAGCAGCATGGCGTCACATAACTATGCTGTACTCGTACGGAGCTCATATTAGCGGCATGGCGTGACGTAACTATGCTGTGCTCATATGGAGTTCATATGACTGTCATAGAGTGAAAAATTAAAAAATCCAAAAATGTTGATTCAGACAATCTGGTAGGATTTTTATATCCGCTAATGCTTTATTTATGTTCCTGCTTATTTGATAAATGGATTGAAACATATCCTGCCTAGTTAAATTTTGTACTTACCTACGGTTTGAACCACGTCTTCTTATTCGAGAGCTGAGCGTGCTGCCTACCTAGCCATTCTAACACTTGTGCAAACTTTCTCTGTGTCTGCCTATTTGTATCATCCTGGATTTGTATGCATATCGACGTCATATTGCGCTCATGGGATGTATCACTGACGAGTATACATATCGCCGTCATATTGCGCTCATCGAATGCATCACTGAAAACATGCATATTGCCGTCATGGAATGTATTACTGAGAAACATGCATATCGCCATCGCATTGTGCTCGTGGGATGTATCACTGACAAAATATACATATCGCCGTCATATTGCGCTCAACGAATGTATCACTTAGAAACATGCATATCGCCGGCATAGGATGTATCACTGAGAAACACGCATATCGCCGTCACGTTGCGCCCATCGCATGTATCACTGACAAACATGCATATCGCCGTCATATTGCTTGCATGGCATGTCTACTACCAGTGCTAACCCAGTGAATTCATCAACACAAGTCATTGGATGACTTCCATATGACGTAAAATTTGCAGATATTAATTGTGGATACTTGAGCACAGCGATATTAGTTCAACGTGCTCCAAACGTACGATGTATTTGTAAACGACATATTGAGATCAAAATGCTTTGTACATTCACTATACTAAATGAGTTCACGGCTTTGCATCATGACATGTAGTTAATATGCGGTAAAATTTGCTTCATCAATTGTGTGCACGGCGTGATCATCATGAGTGTTTATCTGGGCAGCTTTGTGTGCCGTGATGTGTACTATGTGGGTGTGGGGACTGAAATAATCGGTACGTTATATTATGCTATAAAATGTCCAGCTATCAATGTCAATCTATGAATATATTTGTGTACATAGATTACGATCGGCACACTCAACGCGTACGATATCGTACGAAATGCACATATTGATTTGATACGAATGCTTCAATATCTTTCATGTATCACTATTTAGATTTCATGAAAAACATAATACTTGTTTGTATACTTGATGTCATGTAAACACAATACTTATTTGTAATACTTGATGTTTCTCGTGAATATAATACGATTGTGAAGTCCGCTTTCGTATTTATCGTAAAAAAAAAAGTAATTAAAGTTCCCACAGATCTGAAACACATACTCAACAACCCAAAAACCCCTAAACAACCAAGCTCGAATACTTTTTTCAGATGTCGGTAACTTACCGACTGATGGTAACTTACCGGCATCCTAGAAAAAGTTTCAAACCTGGAAAGATTTCGAATTTTTGCGAAATGTTGGCAACTTGCCATCCGTTGGCACCCTACCGACATACCGGTAAAGTTACGAACTCTATCGAAATTCTGAATTTTCCAAAACGTCGGTAAATTACCATCAGTTAGTAATTTACCGACATTCTCAAAGAATCAAACCCAGAATGTCTAAAATTTCCGTAATTTGTTACGATTTTCCGGAATATCCAACCATTATCTCAGTTAATTTGGATTTGTTTGCATTTTATAAAGACCAATTTGAGCTTATTCCTATCATTTTAGGCCGTTTCACGTTCGTTGGGTTTGGTTTAGACTGGATTCTGTGTGTTTGGGCTTGCTTGGGGCTTATTTGCGTTTTATACGGCTTGATTTGGTTTAGTTCGTGTTTATTTGGACTTACTTCTGTTTGAGTGGGCTGAGCTTCGGCGTACTCGTATATGATTGAATTTTATTCAGGCTTTAGTGTTTGGTTGAGCACGTTTTTCTTGGCTTGGGCGTGGCTTGAACCGTTCCGTATTTGATCCGTCTCGTTCCGTGTTCGTTTGGTTTATTTGGCTTTGTTCTGGATTCGTTCTAGAGAGCTTCTATAAAATTATACTCATTCTGTTCTCCGCGCTTATGGAAGTTTCGACATCGTTGTGATAAGAAACTCGATATAATAGGTCCTCTGGGGCCCTATTCCATTCCGAGTATCAATGACCCTTCGCGCAACGAGGATCGTTGGCGATGTAAGGCGCACTCTCGGAAAACCAGCGAATAATTCCAAAACGGGCTGTATTCGTGATTCGCGAGATCAGCCGAGACGAGATAACACTTCACATCTTTTTCTCCAGTCTGGCGCGAGAGCAGGGAAACGAGTAGATCGCGAGAGCTCGAACGATCTTGTCCGTCGGTGGAAGTGGTCGAACAGCTCACCAGGGACGTGTTCGGAAAATAGCGCAACATTTTTGTCCTTACCTCCCGACCCCGAGCTCCCCTCTCCGACTCTCCTCGCCATCGTCGTCACTATCTTCAATCTTACCTGTTCGTGTGATTAATTTATCGAATTCCCACCTCGTCCCTGGTTCTCCGCAAAAAGACATTTCGATGGATACAACAAAACGAACGTAATGGAGAAATACAATGGTTGCACTGTCGATAAAGCTGCGTCCCGACTGCACGTTCGTTTCGTCAGGCTAAAATTAAGCAGGAT
The DNA here is from genome assembly GCA_963210295.1 of Ophion ellenae. NCBI lineage: Eukaryota > Metazoa > Arthropoda > Insecta > Hymenoptera > Ichneumonidae > Ophion > Ophion ellenae. The sequence goes on from OY723395.1 coordinate 33,312,597, forward strand.
TTGAAAATACGATATCTATGATTTTTCCATATTAGGCAATTGGAGCATAATGAATAACGACAAAATAGAGACATTCTTAATAAATCACGAGATCATTTTATTTCATGCTCAGTCAATAATGATACAGTGGACTAATGGAAAAAAAAACGTTCCGAAAATGTTGCGAATAGACGAACGAAGAGAAAAAAATTTGCACGCGCAGTACAAACATTTTTTTCGACATCTCACCACCAAGACGTGACAGCCTGCGCCGATCAATCACCACATCGTTCACGGAGCGATATAACTCGAATCGCAAAAAAAAGATTTCCCTCACCCCGCACCTTTCCCCGACTTTTTTTTTATTTATTTTTTGTTGTTATTTACAAGCGCTCGATTCTCGTTCGAACTGCATTTTTTTTATCTCGTTGACGGAGGAAGGAGACTTTTCTCAGATGTGTGCATGTGTGTGTGTTCTCACCTTTCCATCCAGTGTGCTCGTTCTCTTTCTCTCTCCCTCTTGCTCCCTCTCTCTCGTCTGACATTCGACGCAGGCCAGAAGGACGAGGAGACGAAATCGAGGGTGGAGAAGAAGGAAAAGGGAATGAAATCTCCCCGAGGGGCCTTTGATCTGTCGTTGCTAATTAGTATCGTGCTTGGAAGCCGTCACGCGTATCGTCGTCTTCTCCGACTTCTTCCTCCTTCTCCTTTCCCTTCTTCTTATTCTCCTTAGCGTTACGCTGTTGATATAAAAAGGAAGAAAAAAAAAAGTGAAAATCGATTAGTTGAGGGAAAAAAGATCTGGGGTAACTGAACACGTGTCACTTTGTCACTATGCGATTCTTTTTCAATTTGCGTAAAAATGTTTGGTCCTCTTTTGACATTCTAATCGTGTGAAATTTCAATTATTTATATATATATATATATATATATATATATATATAAATGAATTTTTTTACGAAAATCATATTTAATGTTATTTCTTATAAAAATTATATTTATTGATTTTTCTGATAAAAATCGAATTCATTGATTTTGAAACCAATTTCGTAATTATTCTTTTTAGTCATGAGGAAAACAAGTAGAAATAGCAAGCACCACGTTTTAAAATTGAGCTATATATATATATATATATATATATATAGCTCAATTTTAAAACGTTTTAAAATTTAATGCTTGCTATTTCTACTTGTTTTCCTTGTGACTAAAAAGAATAATTACGAAATTGGTTTCAAAATCAATGGATTCGATTTTTGTCAGAAAAATCAATAAATATAATTTTCATAAGAAATAACATTAAATATGATTTTCGTAAAAAAATTCAATATAAGTTTTGTCAGAAAAATCATTAGATATGATTTTCGTAAGAAAAATCAGTAAATATGATTTACGTAAAAGTAATAAATAAACCTTTTGTTTTTGGCCTCGCTACTAGCCGATCACGTGGTAATATTCAGCACATTTTCCAATTCTTTTCATTAAACACATAAAAATTCGTGATTTCGATTTAAAAAAATGGGAAACTACCTAAACATGACTTGCACCACGTGTTAAAATAGAGCTACGTGCGTCACGATACGCATTTTTCCCACCGTTATGCTCACATTCAATGAGAACGAAGAAAAATAAATATCTTCTTTTTCCTGCATCGTCCAAATATATATATACGATCGATAATTAATTTTACTAGCTCGTACAACACTGTATAGCCTACTTCGTTTCTCGAGTGATTCACGGATGCGTAGATCCCCGAAGTAGCGGAAGAAATATGAGGAATAAGAGGCAAGGATGGAGAAGAGGATGAAGAAGAAGAAGAAGTACTCCACGTCGAAAAGAGATTTTCTTTATGTGTTACAGCATCAGAGTGCACCGCCTCTATCGTGCTCGGCTACTCTCGCCAACCCTGCAATTTACATCGATCGAAATATAAATTCGCGATACGAGTGCGTAAAGTAATGCTATATATATATACGTGCGAGTCCATGTTTGTGTGTGTGGGTAGCTACACATATATAGGATTCATCTATAATGTATGTTTTGCTCCTTTCGCGAGATCAGGATCTCGAAATGATTGACTCGAATCTTTATTGACCATAGCGCGTTAACGCTCTCTCTCTCTCTCTCTCTCTCGACACACACAGACACTCTCCTACTTATAACTCATACAAATGGAAATATTGAACTGTGCAACAGGTATTTATACGTTGCACGCACGGGAATTGGTGGCAATATGGACCCCGTGAGTTTCTCGGGGGGTGCAGAGTCTGAACGCGAGCGAGGGATATACCGATCAATTTATACGAATCGATGTGGACTGAAAGAATCCGGAAGGTCGAAGGGAAACACGCCGGCAGCTGTCGCGTTGCGTACGAAATTTATATCAATTGAATTTTAATACGTACGTATGGTACATCCAATCATTTTAATAATCAACTAGCGGATCCAAATGCGGGTCGGTAAGTCGAGCGGACTCAAAACACGTCGGTACTCATAACTCGGATGTACTTGCGAGCGATTCCGTCGGCCGAGAGTGCACAGCGAATCAAACGCGGGGGGGGGGTCCATTTTAGCACCAACCCTTGCACAAGCCAATTCTTCACTCTCGAGGATCAGGTGCATGATAAATACACGTGCCCGCGCGCAGTTTCTCAAGCATAAAAAGCCACGGCAATAGCATATGGAAAAAGGAGAAGAAAATATTCTCAATATTAACGAGCGCGTACGGAGAGTTGCGGGCTTTCCCTTTTTCCCCGTGCCTCTATCGTTCATTCGCAACGAGGCCCCGTGAGCGCAGGACGCGGGACTTTAATGCGACAGTGCGACGCCTCTCCTTGTCCGATACCGAATGAACTCGTGTATGTATTTCCGTACCGAAATACCTGTTCCTCAGCATGGATATTAACTGTGTACAGGTTACCGTACGATCACCTAACACACAAATGTGTGTGTGTTTTTTTTTTTCGTCTTTTTTGCCTTCGTCGCGCTGCGGTTAAAGAGCTGTCGCGAATTGAAAATGAATGTTCAATTGCGGTAATGAAAATGGAGTCCAATTCGTTCCTGATTTGAAACGCGGGGCGCATATGCTGGACACATTTGGGAAAGCGAGGCGTACGGTGTGCGATGAATTGGTGCGAATTTGGACCACCGGGTATATATTTTCAAAGTCGCGCGATCACCATTCAGTGGGGAAGCTCTTCGGTAAATACTCAATATAAAACAGTTTCATTAGCGTTAACCCTCCATGGTCACACTTCTGGAAAGCTCGGCGTTGGTCACACAGCGTCAAAATGACCCCAACCATTTTCTAACACTTCAAGTATGAAACTATCCGTCCAATAGAGTGTAAAAAATTTGAATCATACATTTTACATTCTAGAATATGGGAAATCTGCATTGGCCAAGGAAATCAAATTATAAATTGGTTGGAGAAAAATCTTCAACATCAAAAAAATGAACTTTTGCACTTACAATCATAATTATTTCATTTCACAATATCTTTACGTAAAATTTTCGGGTGATAGTATTAAGATATGGTACTTCTGGATAAAAATAGTCCCATTGTTGGCGTTCCAAAACGGTATTTATTCCGAGATCTGGAAAGGACCAGCTCACGGGAAATATTTTCCAAACGACTGTCACCGAAAAACTAGCTGTGCAGTAAAAAAAACTGTTAGTCGCTACGTACAAAGGGATCTTTAAACCTTCGCTGGAGGGGCGACTAAACCCCCCAGTCAAGAACCAACCGTTGTATAGCCCCAAAGTTGGAGTTGGGGTGAATATGGCCCCCATTGATGACTGAACTGTTTCAATAGCCACTGACTCAACTCTTTGTCTTCATTTTTCTTCATGATGTAATTACGAGAAAACATGTCTTTATGGACTGCATGAAAAACGTGATTCCCACAAAAACCAGGTCATTGAGGGCCAGCCTGGGGCCCTCAATGCGATAGGAGCCTAAAGTCCATTCCCGACATACACGCGAGCAAAGCCGCGGGCGCAAAAGCTAGGACGTGCATAAAAGTGTTGGAAGAGCGCGGAGGAAGCGGGGGAGGGGTGGAGAGGGATGAGGACCGCGGCTAAATCGTGCCCGCACGCCTCGTAGCTCGTTAATAACGCGATTATTAGGCGCTGAGCCAACCCCGTTACGCTATTCGGATCCAACCTAATTGGCATGGACAATCGGCCACGCCATGAGCCGTTTCGCGTCCCGATGAATTTATCCCCTTTTTCTTATATCCACCACAGTCGACGCCGAACACGCGCACTCCACCATTCCCGGTGACCGTTTTCATGCTCTCGCGATGAACCTCTCGTACGCCATAATTCTCCGGCGCCGCGTCGGTGTGTTCCGTAACGAAAATCCGTCGCGCAAATGCGATGCCCGTGTACTCACTCACTCGCTCTTTCTCTCTCTCCCGTCTTTCAGCGGCTTGTCTCTCGCAACCCTCGCTATTTCCGCTGTACATACGAGAAACATGGATTTATGTGTGTTGCGTCATTAGAATTCAACTTTTCTCATCAACGCGGCTCATTAGGCTAAGAATGATATTTTAATTGATCGATTTATGGATCGACATATTTTACGCGGGGCACGGGGGTCCATATTAACACCAGTTTGACGCTAAGATAAGAAATTCGGGTAAAAATTAATTTTTCACCGGCAGAAGAATTTTTTTTATTTATAATGAAAAAGTGTATTGGTAATTTGTATTATTTCAATAATTGAATTGAATAATTGAATTGAAAATGAATGATATAATCACCCGTACTGGATACATTATTATTGTGCATATATGAGCTGTATAATATTTCGAATATATATTCATTGACGTGATTCTAATGTACTTGGAAACGAGGAAGAATATTTTGGAAAAATTAGCATTGGTCTGCGCCTATATTTCGTTCGGTGGCCGCTCAGGAGCAGGGCACTGGTTTCTCACAGTTTGCCTGTGCCCTCGCGCGAATACGATGCACTAGTGCATTTAGGAACTATCGTATAAAATAGTGTTGACGCAATTGTTATTCCGTTAAATTCAATCAATTCGATAAGAATACCATAAGATAAGAATACCATAAGAATACAAAAAAGCACTTTCAACGATTGAATAATTGAATAAGACACTCACGATTGACACATAACTAATCATTTATATTTCATCTACAGTTATTACACAGCTCTGTAACAATACGAACAATAACGACTTATATGATTGCTACTATTTAATTTTTTACTGTTATGTTTTATAGCGTAATATTTATCTTTACAGCCCCAATCTGTGAAATGAAAAATTATATTTTCGTCCGACAGATTAGTCCTCATTTGTATCTGGATTAATTGAAAGAAATTAAATTTAAATTAATTCAATACTAATTTAAACGAATAAAAATGAATAAAAAAATAAATGTTTAATGAATAAAAATGAATAAAACAATAATTAAAGTTTACTAAAGATTAATTGAAACTAACCAAAAATTAATGTAAAAAAAGGTTTTTCCTCGTCTGCGCAAGAACGCTCGTCGAGTATGCTTGGTAAGACAGATCTTGCAACTAGATGGGTCTGTGCACCTCGGACGAAAACTTTGCCTTTCTCTCTCTCTCTCCTCTCCCCCTCTCATCTCCTCTCTCACTCTGGGGACAAATCGAAGAGCGGAGTATCCGAAGAATGAAACACGATGCGTATAGTAGTTCAGAAACGTATCTCAGCAACTAGCATAAATCGTTCGTGCTCTCCAACATGGAAAAAAAAGAAACCGCGGGAGAGAGATAAAAAGAGATAGATAGAGAAACGGAGCAATTTTCGTTCTTGTAGGACAGCTGGACCGACGAGGAGTGAGATGGCGGCAAAAATGGTCGGGGGAGGGGTGGTAAGGATATCTCTCGCATTTTTGGACGCGGTCCAATATCGGTGGCCGCGTGTACACGGGGGCGAAAAGTATCTCACTGTCGCGCACGCTGGGAAATTGAACATTCGCCAAAAAGCGCAGAAAAGACTGTACAGGAATCTAAGAAAGACTCTCTTGATCTCGTTGAGATTAACACAGGAATTTGTCGTATACATCGAGAACTCGAGGCAAAATTGTGGGTGTTTGTTTCTGCACCATTTTTCTTTCTTTACCACTCTATCATCATCATCATCCTCGTCAAACATCGATTAAGCCCGTAGCTCCTTTTTTTCACCCTTATTTTTTTTACTTCCACATACGTGTAACCTCGAGCCAATATGTAATATGGTAATCAAGTGCGCTCGGGCTTTGTGGAGATGAATCGCCAATTCAATCAGGCGCAATGTTTTTTCGACGCAGGCCACTTTAGGGAGGCACAAAAGTTTGGGAAGAATTATTATCACGATTTGTGAATAATAATAATCCTGAACTTCCATCGGTATTTTAATTGTCCATTAAATAACGATTAATTATTCATTATCCAATGGTGCGTCAAATTCGTGCTATTCGTGGTGATAAATAAATTTCTATTAAATGTCATTCAGTTCCAATGACTCGGGACAAATGGGCGACGTTTCCTTTTCCTGCCAATTGTGCGTTTACATATGTATATTTATATATACATTCGTAAATGGGAATCCTTCACTGTCAGATTTCGATTTGTTACATTTATACGAAATAAATTAGCAAAATGGAACAGCCGTGAAATATCCGCTAGAGAGACAGAGGGAGAGAGAGATTTATATTCAAATATCCCTCTCCGTCACCTCCGCCACCTCCCGGCCCGAACACCGTAGTATGATGGATATATAAATATTATCCAGGCGGTCAAAGTGCCACGGACCGATCAATGATCCGTCAAGCTCTCGATCATAAAGACGTATTAATGCGCGATGAAAAAAAAAACATATATGATAGATACAGAAATGAAATCGGAGAAAAAAAAAAGAAATTTTATAGAGCCGGTGTTACACGTACATTGCGTCACGGTGATGATGAACGAGCACAATAAAATAGTCCGATAGAGAGATAGCCCCGCGCGCCATTAGCGATTCGATACGCACCAGGGATCGAGAAAAAGTAGATACGCGAAGAAGAAGATGAAGAAGAAAAAACAAAACTTATTCATAGTGCTACAATAAAAAATGGAACAAAAAAATCATCGATCAATATTTGCATTGAAGAAAAGGCAAGAGCTGTGACTCCCCAGAGTATATGTACAAACGTATATAACATACGTATATTTACATTATTTCGTAATTAATGATAGTCAAAAATGGCTTGATTTACTGTGCCGATTAATGTCTCGTCCAAAGCCATAAGTTCAAATAATGTAATAATGAAATCAACCGAGACGGTACACACAAATAACTCAATAATGAAATTGAACGGTTAGGTAGAGCCCGAGGGTGAGTCTCACGGAGAGGGGAAAAAATGTTTATTCGGTAAATTATTATTTGGTCGTGGACGATCGATTATATACAAGGTGTCCCTCTTATCTCTGCCACCCGAAATAACTCGGTAATTATCGACGTCACAAGAAACCGTTCCAGACAAAAGTTGTACGGTGTGAAGGGGCCACCAAATGCGACCAATTTTTTTTATTTCGGTGGAGGCGCTGACACACAGTGAAAGTCACCTCCACTTTTTTAAATGGAATGGTACATTTTTTTCAACGTTTTTGTGGATCACCTCAAGCCGCACAGAAAACATTAGGGGGTCAAAGTCGTTCAAGGTCATTCAAGGTCACCTATTAAAATGAAATACAAATCTAAATATCTCGGATCACTACCAAACATTTGGTAGTGATCGGAGACATTTAGATTTGTGTCATCGATACTGACCTTGAATGACCTTGAACGACTTTGAAGTCGTAATGTTTTTTATGCGGCTTGAGGTGCTCCACAAGATGGTTGAAAAAAAGGTACCATTCCATTCAAATAAGTGGAGGTGACCTTCACTGTGCGTCAGCACCTCCATGGAAATAAAAAAAATTGGTCGCATTTGATGGCCCCCTGCACACCGTACAAATTTTGTTTGGAACATTTTTTTGTGACGGTAATAATTACCGAGCTATTTCGGGTGGCAGAGATCAGAGGGACACCCTGTATATAGATATACACACACACATATATATGTGTGCCCGCGTATATTCCATTGGACAAAATAAAATGTGCTATGGACAATTATATTGTACACAACAAGGTGCACCCTTTACTCTGATGGCGATGAAGTTTGCATCATTGGAATGCATCGGAAGTTGTTTTTTTTTGTTTCTTTATTTTTCTTAAAGAAATTTAAAAAACCAATTTTTCATAAAGTTTCTTCAACATTTAAGGTTAAAAAGAAGACTTTTCTGAATAAAACAAATAACCAAGAGCATCTAAAAAACCGGGTAAGAAAGTTATCATTTGTAGAAATGGCATGCGAGTAACCAAAAGCAGATGATTTTTATCACGAAGACCGTGGGACTTTTACTGAACTGAAATTCCAGCATGTAATAGGTTGTCCGGAGCAAACTCCCCGCTCTTTAAAAACAAGTTTATCCATGTTTGTATGATTTAGCGCGCGTGACACTAGTGCATTGTGTAGTGCACGCATCGTCCCGTAATGGCTCAATGTGAAGATTTAGAATTAAAAAAATCTTTTGACCTGTATGACCAACGGGTCATCATCAAGTTTTTGTTTGCTCAAGAACATTCTGCAGCTGAAGCCCATCGACAACTGCACAAACTGATAGAAAAGAATTCGCTCGATGATTGTGCGGTTCGCACGTGGTATCGAAAAATCAAAGAAAAACAATATGACGTTCGAGATCATCGTGGCGGGGCCCGTAGTACTGGCCTTCAAACAGAACAAAGAGTTGAAGCAGTGAGGGAAGCATTCAACCAAACAAGATGTTGGAGTCTGAGGTCCCTGTCGGCCAAGCTGGGAATCCCTAAAACCACTTGCCACGAAATAATTATTTAAAAACTGGAAATGAGAAAAATCAACGCGAAACGTCCTCGTGAACTCAGTCCAGTCCAGGTGGAAATGCGTGTGGAGTATTCCAGAATGAATTTGCGATGCTACAAGCAGCAAACAAGCCGCCTCTCACATACTGTGGCCGTAGTTGAGACGTGGGTCTCTCTCAACCGTCCGCCGGAAAAAGATCAGGCTGAACAATGGGTTGAGAAAGGAAAGAAGCCAAGTCAAGTAGTACAGTCAAAACGGTACGAACCTAAAGTAATGATGATATTAGCGATGGATATCAAAGGTATTTGTTATGATGAAATTCTGGCTAAAAAGGAAACTACGAACCAGGAGCGATATCTTCGATTCTTCAAGAACCTCATGAAATATTGGCATGGCGATCGCAAACACACCGTTTGGCTTCTTGATGACAATGCTCAATCACATCGTAGTAGCTCTACAATGGCCTGGATTGAAGAAAACCAAATTGAACATTGGCTTCAACCCGCCTATTCTCCCGACTTGAGCCCCTGCGACTATGGTTGCTTCCACGCGCTGAAGAGAGCCATTGGTGGTGTGGCCTACGAGGATTACCCTTTGTAATGCCATAGATACTGAGATTCGACAGGAAAACGAAAGTGGAAAGTATCTTGCTGTTAGCAAATTGCCAGAGCGTTGGCAGCGCTGTATTGATACAGAAGGACAATACCTGCAATTACTATCTGATACTCAATAAAGTATCTTTATAACTAAACTTTTTAAAATTATTTTATGTCCGGGGATTTGCTCCGGACAACCAGGACATGATCTGACCTATTGATAGTTCCAGGATAATCCATTCATAACGGGACACCCTGTATATATATATATATATAATATTGAATTGAGAGTTTCTACAATTTTCTAGCCACTTTTACTGGTGCCAGTCAATTAATCATTCTTCCTATCCGTTTATTCTGTACTCGCACCGAAGACAATGCGTCGATTGCGGCGTAGAGACGAAGAACAAGAAACAAAAAAGACACCTTAGAAAGAGGTCTGCCGAGTCTTCCGATACTTCCTCGTAAACTTCATTATCCGTAGGGTTTACTGACTACCTGTCCAAAGCGGAAAAGAGGATTCCTCATATTATTGTATCTACTACCTCTCTTGCCTCTCTCTCTCTATCTCTCTCTCTCTCTCTCTCTCTCTCTCTCTTCTCTCTCTCTCTCTCCTCTCTCTTACCATATTTCTCCGGCTCCTTTTCTATTGTTCATTTCTCTCTCCATCTGTGCTTTCTCCTCCATTCCATAATAACTTTACACCCTATGTGAGCAACACGCGACACTTCGTTCTCGTGGAATTTTCAATCGCAATGGCGTATCGTGTGACAGTGCGTGATTTCGCCCCCCACGTGCCCAAGCCGTGACACATATATGCGTCAGCTTCTTGTTCTTTCTGTGCCTTAAAGGAACGACAAGTGCATATATGTATGTGTAGCGGTAAGAGAAAGAGAAAGAGTGAAAAACGAAAGAGACGAGTAGAGGGACTGCAAAGACGAGCAGACCTGACGACGACACGAGGACGAATCTCATGGGAACGCAATGCGGAAATTTTAGCCGCCGGGGGCAGATGATGAGGGGGGGATGTCCCCCGTATAAACGTCCTCGATACGCCAAAATGCTACGGGGATATAACGGCTCTTTGCTCTTTCCGTCTCCCTCTCTCCTTCTCGCTGCCTGCCTGCCTCTTAATCTTTTTCTTTCTCCCTCTGAATGTGTCCATCTATCTCTCTCAGTCTCCTGCTCTTTTCACCCTCGATGGGCTGGCCAATTGGCTACTATGCTGTCGTCAAATGGAAGAGCGCGGAATCTATCAAAAAAAACTCGCAAATGCGTTTTACTGTACAGAACGATGGGAAATTTTATACTGATTCCAACGGTATCAAAAATGCATTTTCGATATTTTTGGTGCGAGGTTTCGAGGTCCACGTTACCATTAAAGACAAAAAGGACAATAATTTAAAGCAAAATTTCGCAAAGTTTCCTAAATTTGTATGCACCATCTTTGAAAATTGACCTAAAGGGGCTCAGCGTCCTAGTCAATACGGTTCCAAAAAAAAAACAATAGTTTTTTTCGCTTCACCCATCGTTACGAAACATTGCACGATCGATACGCCGCGTTCGTGCATCGATGAACCTCGTGCATAAGACGTTTGAGAAGGATGAATCGAGAGTTGGATAATCTCGCGAGGCTTCTCTCGTTATGACTGTCTTACGTAGAGACTGAATACATCGGTATCCCGGTCGTCCTTTTTGGACGGGCGCCCATCGGACCGCGAAGGCACTCTTCACTCCGTCATCTCTTTGCAATCTTGAATCGTCCGTCTCTGAATTTATATATAGTATATATGTAACTTTATCGACAAGTCAGATTGATAGAGCATGAGCTCTCTCTCTCGTGCGCGGTTATGATGAAAGAAGAGATAGGAGAAAAGGGTCGAACGATAAGCCGTATGGCACGGTCATGGGTCTCCTCCGTCATAATAATACGCAGAGAAAAACAATTGAAATTTAATTCAAGTATATCAGGTACCTTGGTTTCTATAATAGAGAGAAAGGTGGAGAGGGGGAGGGGTAAAAATGTATGCCCTAGCACGCTATGTGGCAATTTTATAATAGTTGGTGAAGACTGACATTGAGGAGTGAGATGCAGTCCGAATTTTTAAAACATCGATTTTTTTTACATTTTCTTGAAGCATCATGTTTCGAAAATATTCCCTGAAAATTTCAAGTCAATCCGATGAATAGTTTCCGGGATATCCCACAATTAGTGAAGGGGCCACGTCTATTCTCAACGTACACTGAGAAGAAAAATCAATTGAATCAAAAAAATATATTGTTTGATCCAAATAAATGTGCTGCTGCGGAGTGCCACTAATATATGAGATTGTTTAAATACTATAAAATATTGGAAAATGTGATTGATTTAAATAACATATTATTTTATTTAAAAAAGCTCTTCTATTGCCTAAATATCTACATTATCCTTCAAATAAAATTATATTCTATTGACATCATTTTATATACAACCCGTAGATGTATTGGATGTAATAATTGAGCGGTTGCTACAAACATTTTTTATTTCGTACAAAAATATAATCAATAGAATTAATTATTTCTTTACTACATCGAAACGAATAGGCCATGGGACGTAAGTTTTTCTATTTGTTTTAAATCTGAAATAAAAAGTGAGCATTAGAATGATCATCCACGATAATAGTAGAGAGAATATCAGATATCCAATGGAATATCCATGGAGAGAATATCAGATATTTTACTGATTAGAACAGATTCCACACTTTGATCTTAGCCACAGACCACGAAGCGATACTCTTTAGAGTTTCTCCAGCGTTTAAGTAGATTTTCGGTTCGCGCTACGCTTACGAGCAACGAGCGCGCGTGCGGCCTCTAGCGGTTACTCCGAAAACTACGGATTTCCTCACACCTATAATTTCGGTGGCGCTCGGCCATGGTTCGGTTGAATTTTTTCAACCAAATGTGCAAGAAATAAATTTTACTTTCGCATAATGCTTTAACCAATTCAGACATTTGCTTAATAGTTTTCAATCAAAATAAAATGTTAATATTTTAACGAATAATGAAATTAAAATCAATATCGGATATGGTGAAAACAATAAAATAACACATTTACTCAATAGAAATTTTATTTGAATAAAACGAGCGAAATTCAATTTTTCTTATATACTCGAATCAACAATATTCATGTTATGAATTGAAACGCTTGTTTCGTTCGTTGCAGAAATTGCATTTAAAACTATATAATTTGTTCGCGATAATTTTTTAGATAGTTTCAATAATATATTATTCTCGGCTAACAATATATCTTTTGAATGAAAAAAAAACATTTAATTTTATCATGTCATTGAAATCAATAGCGTTTTGTTTGGGCTAATAAATCCGATTACTTACATCAACAATTTTACGATTGAATCAACGAAATTTCATTCAATGACATCAATGATATTGGATCAATGATTTTTTTTTCTCAGTGTATAGACGTGGCTGACAAATGCGCAAACGATAATACCCTGGAAGACAGAATGCTTCGAAGACAACAACAAATTGATATTTTGGAAGCTTCCACATCGGCAGAAGCCCTATTGTATGGGCCAGGAATTGATGATTCGATGTAAGTAATTTTTTAATTAGTATTTCTATACATAAATCAAGGGTAAAATTGGAAAACTCCTTCAGAAATTTTCAAAAATGTATTACTCAAAAACTATGAACTTTAGCAAAATTTTATAAAGAATACTTTCGTTTTAAAATTGCCCAAAATATATTTTTTTAAATAATTCATCCCGAAAAACTTTAATTCTTTGAAAAATGGTTGTAACAATTGGCTATGAACAATTGAATGCTCGACTTAGCGGCAAAAAAAATTGTGATATTCGGATTCAGCGGATCAAAATACATAAAAAAGTTTGGCTTCATTCATCGAGCTCAAAATTTTACGAACACATAATACCGTATCCACATAAAAAACTTTAAACGCGTATTTCTCGAAACTGTGTTTTTCAAGTCAGTGACCACTATAATTCAAAAACCACTCCATGGATTTTGATGAAAATTGGTGTGCTTATTGATAGCATTGGAAACTAGTCCTTAATCGAAGGATTTTCATTTTTGTTGAAAATTTCTATTTTTTTAAACAATAAACGAGCGATTTTTTTGGTCGAAAATCGAAAGTTATCTGTTGGAAACCGCCATTTTGTTAATTAAAAAAAAAAGCTTCGATTAAGGACTAGATTTATTATTAAACTAATGATTTTTTTTGGTTTTTTTATTTCAGATGATCCAGTAAAATTTGATGATGGTCACCGCAAAGCACTACATGCCGAAGGGGGTCCGACAAAGATGGCGACATTTTTATAAATAATCAATATTTTTCTTTGAAAATTTGTACAAGTCAAATTGAAAAATAACATAAAAAGTCTGTGTAACCACTTTTGTAAAACAAACTTAATTACTATTAAAAAAATATATTGAAAATGGTCGGTTTTTCACGCCACTAACTGCATCTCACTCCTTAACGGGCTACATATTCCCTGAAAATTTAATTGCAATATACCCAAAATTGAATAAGCTACAGCTTCTAAAAGTCGGTGCAGCGAGCGGTAGCAGCACATACTTCAAACTTTAAACGCGTTTTTCTCGAAAAACTATTTTCAAAATCGGCGGACATAATAACCTCGAGAACCACTTGATAAATGTTTCCAAATTCACAGGAGATACGACGAGAAACATTCAAAGGTCGTTGAGGATCTCACTTTTCAAAAATCGATCTTCATTTTTTAATAGTTACGTAAAAATGGCAACCTTGTTCATAGATTTGTAAGCTCGAGTTTCAATTCGTCGCCACGTTTTGTAAAAAGAAATTATTATTAAAATCGACGATGGTTAACGACTTGTATTTATTGTTAACTTGAATTACCCGTTCGGTATTTGGATTTCAGGTGGACCGTTTAAGCTGGAGAGTATTCACCGCCGAACGACGTGCAAAAAATTTCATCATCTGCCGGCGGCCATGTTTTTGTTGTTTTTCTGTATTTTTTGGTGACTTTTTTTAAACGCTCTCAATATATGTACCTTAGTTTTAAAAAATTACGTCCCTTTTTCACCGACCATTTCCTAGAAATAAAATCGGAATTTAGCCACTTTTCGGGCCTTTAGGTAGATGTAGCCCCTCTATTTACATAATATAAATATAAATAGAAAAAGAAATAAAGAAACAGAGACGAGCTGGGATATAATATAAATCTTGAAACTAATTAACAATAAATAAAATAACAGTCATGATAATGACATAATAAACATGAGTAATAATAAAAAATAAAGTTTAATTTAAAAAAAAAAAGCAAAGTGGTAACAATAAGTAGTAAAATAAGTGAGCGCAGTATAACAACAAAAAAGGGACAGACAGAGAGAGAGAGAGAGAGAGAGAGAGAGAGAGAGAGAGAGAATGGGAGTGGGAGTATATTATTATATTTAATTCCACATTTATATCATTTAAATCCTTCACATTTAAATAACTTATATATATAAATATATTTTTCTTTTTTCCTTTATTTACAATATTTATCGACAATTGAATTAAACTAATCACGAAGTCTTCTCTCTATATCTCGATAAATAATATATGTTCAAGGTCCCCGCTAGCGTGGGAGACTAGTCCGAGAGCTTTCTCTCGGGATCTTCGGGCTGAAGGGTTAATGGACCGCCTATGCACCGATGAATCCGTATATATATATATATATATACACGATGACCAAGACGAAGAGGAATCTGTTAGCGCCCCGCATTCACATGTAAATCCAAACGGAGTGCAACAGCATCACAGTAGCATATCGCGAGACGACGAATATATATTCCCTCTCTGATGTATATGTATATGCATATGCATATCGATTGCTTTTTATCTTCGTCTCTGCCACGTCGTCCCACGCCATGTCCCTCCGCATCTCGCTTTATCATCATGCACGATATTTTTTGTTCTTACTTTTTTTTCAATTATTTTATTATCACGAACAGATTGTAATTTTCATTCTGAGGTTCGTCGATCGACGCGGCGGACTTGCGAATCGCGTGTCGCTGTATACTTTCTGGCAGGAGGCTCGAGGAGAGAGAGAGAGAGACAGAGAGAGAGAGAGAGAGAGAGAGAGAGAGAGAGAGAGAGAGAGGACGAGAATTCGTCGGAGAAATTGTCCATCGAATTTCCCATAATTGGAAATGGTACATATATTTGTGTATAGATTATACCCATACATGCATACCATAAGAGGTTGGTTGCACATCTCCTATCCTCCATCTCGACCCATCTGACACGGTTGCCGTTTTATGAATGTCTGTATAATATAAATAACTCAACAATATTGAGCGGGAGGTGTCGGATAATACGCTTGGTGCCACAATTGCATCTCGCCAACATGGACGTGCGAATCTCGTTCTATTCGTTTTGCGAAGATCAATGGCGTTTAGGCAAAGGAGCCCGTTACCTGGTATGGAATAAATCTTGGCGTTCGACTTTCTGGTACGAGATACACACACAGCTACACACACACACACACACACACACACATACTTTTTAGTATAATATCTACATACTACCTATATGTGGAAAATTTCATTGAGAGAAGATTCCTGAATCGAGAGGCTATCGAGTTCATTTCGGAGAAGAAATTGTCTGCGGCACTTCGAGATATATACATATAAATATATACAGGCCGTTAGGAAGGTCGATGCAAAGCATTAAGGGGGTGATAGGTCACCTCACCAGGAACATATCTAACCTAGGTTACCTTAGTTCTAAGTCTAAGGATTTCGAGTTGTCATGGTAAGTATGAGGAAGTATGATTTTTGGAAAATTTCCCAAAACTAGGTACTAACTCGCATAATGTTCAAACAGACAATAATTGGTAACTGAAAACTTATTTGCGTCTTAGCTTAATGTGAATTCAATCGACAAACGCCAATACAATCATCTGTATCCACACAACTAGCCAAATGGGACGTGTTGAATAATTGAAAACTTGCCAAAAAATAAAAACACCTATGTTAATGCTATTTACAAAAAATTGCATTAACTATAACATTAACTATAAAATAGCATAAAATGAGCATAAAATAGTTATGAATAGCTATAAATATAGCATAAAATAGCTATGAAATAGCATAAAATTAACTATAAAATAGCATTAACATAAGAGATAAACAAGTTAGTACCTAATTTTGGGAAATTTTCCAAAAATCATGCTTACCATGATAACTCAAAATCCTTAGACTTTGGACTAAGGTAACCTCGGTTAGATTTGTTCCTAACGAGGTGACCTATCACCCCCTTAAGGCTTTGCATCGACCTTCCAAACACCCTGTACATATATACTCAATCTCGTAGCCTTTTCAACATCTTTATACCTTCGGCCCATGCAGCCGGAGAGACAGCGTGCATCAATTTTGTATTTTCCTCCCTCCCTCCCTCTCTCTCTCTCTCTCTCTCTCTCTCTCTCTCTCTCCCTCTCGCTCTCTCACTCTCTTTCTGTGTCCGTGTACAGCTGCCATTACGCGCGCCAGCCTGAGAATCTCCTTCCGTAAAATCTGTCTCGCCGCATCACAGGCACCCGTTTATAACGTGCGGGTGCAAAAGAGTGAACAGAGAGAATGAGGGAGAGAGAGAGAGAGACAGTGAAATGATTTTAAAAAGCAACAGCCGTAAAGAAGATAAAGAGAGAAATAGAGAGAGGGAGAGAGAGAGAGAAAGCGAAATTATTTTAAGGCGTTACCCCCACTTGTAGCGCAAAAAAAGGCCTCTTTCATGAATTTTTTTAAAGAAAACTACAAAACTTTTTTAATCGATCAATATACCATCTTAAAGAACACATCTTGAAGAACTTTCAGTAATTTTTTTATTGAAAAATATTACATTGTTTAGTGGCAAATGGCCGTCAATGAAATAATATTTTTATATACACGGTTTGCGGTGACCAACATTGCGGCGAAGTGGATCATCTGAAGAAAAAAATGCGGATCGATTTAGTCAAATATAAGTATAAACCAGTCTTTAATCGAAGGATTTTAAAAAATATTCATTTATCACAAAATGGCGGACAGTCAAAGTTAATGGTTCGATTTTAACGAAAAAAACGGCCGTTTTTTGGCTATAAATCGGCCATTTTTTTTTCGAAAAAAAAATCGAACGATTAAAGACTACATTTTTATGTATTAAATAAGCCTGCAAAATTTCAAGAAGATCGGTTCATTAGTGTTCGAGTAATCTTGGTCACCGACTTCAGAAATGCCATTTTGAGAAAAACGCGTTTAAAGTTTCTCTTTCAACGCTCTTTCAACGCGGATTCTTCTCTTTCAACGCTCATATCTCAGTCATTTTTGTTCGGATCGACTTGAAATTTTCAGGACATATTCTCAGATACTCATACTTAAAAAAATGCAATAAAAAAAAATCGATTTTTTCAAAATCGCAAGTGGGGGTAACCCCTTAAAAAACAACAGCCGTAAAGAAAATAGAGAAGGCTGCAAACCCCAGGTTCGGTAAGAAGAGTGCGAAGCTCCCAGGATCGAAAAAAGAAAATCCACCGAAAAAAAGAAACGGTCAGCCTCGATACATACACCCATATATAATATATATATTTATACATATGCGAGGAAACGAGCATAGGGAACGATATGACGGTGTACATACCGGGGGAGGAGGCGAAGGCGGGGGGGCACGATTCCGAAGGTGGACGAGGCGTAGAGCGTGCCCTTATAGCTGTTACGTATTGCACGAACGTGCGCCACGTTTGCGTGCTACAACGAGATACCTGTAGAACGAACAGAGCGAGCCTCTGAAAGAATGACCGAGACAGAGAGTGAGAGAGAACGAGGGAGAGGGAGGAAAATTGAGGGAGGTAAGTGGTGTATGATTTGGCGATGATTGATGGGGTCGTAGGTCAAAGTGATCAGCGGCGCTCCAGGCGCATCGGCTCACCTGACGCACCGTGCTGACTTCAAACTCCATACCATCTCTTCACGTATATACATATATATATATATATATTTTCGGGTTCGGATACAACAACCGTGTATTACATATGGTACAAATGCAAGCATTTGTATATAAATATATACCCATATGCATATATGTATATATAAAATGCATGAATGAGTTTCGGTACAAAAGGGATCTGGTAAAATGGTCGGAAGGCGCGCAAAATATTTTGAAAAAGAAAAAACACCAATGAAGACGAAACATTGCGCCAACTTCCCTTTGATAATGTAAAGACGGCCATATATATATTCAGGGTGTTAGGAAGGTCGATGGAATGCCTTAAGGGGGTGATAGGTTACCTCGTTAGGAACATATCTAACCTATGTAACGTTAGTCCAAAATCTAAGGATTTCGAGTTATCATGGTAAGTAGGATTTTTCGAAAATTTCCCCAAATTAGGTAATAACACATTTGAAAAATAAAAATACCTCTTATGTTAATGCTATTTTTTAAACAATAGCATTAACACAATAGGCATTTTTATTTTTTGACAAGTTTTTATTCGAAATGTCCCATTTAGTTAGTTGTGTGGATACAGATGATTGTATTGGTGTTTGTCGATTGAATACACATTAAGCTAAGACGCAAATAAGTTTTTAGTTACCAGTTATTGTCTGTTTGAACATTATAAACAAGTCAGTACCTAATTCTGGCAAATTGTCCAAAAATCTTACTTACCATGATAACGCGTTATTCTTAGACTTTGGACTAAGGTTACCTAGGGTAGAAATGTTCCTAACGAGGTGACTTATCACCCCCTTAAGGCTTTGCATCCACCTTCCTAACATCCTGTGTATATATATATATATATATATATACGAACATATGATTTCGTCCGATTAACATTCTGCCCTCTCTCTATGTCTTTTTTTTCTGTGCGTGTATGTGTCTGTTTTTCATCTCCGTGCATTTTCCCATCGATAAATATTACAGTTGGATGGCTCCCATTGAGTTTCGCAAAAAATAAAACATTTCGGGCGGCTCCGTTTATCGGTAGAAATTATACCTATATATATAAACACACACATATATATATGTAACTTATCTACCCTATCTCCGTATACAACCGTAAAGCCGACATCATTAGTCAGGCTCCTGACTAATTCGCGGCAATTAAGATCGCGCGTCGTATCGCCCCGGGATAGAGAGTAGGCGGCACGTAATCGCGAGGGTGATTCTGTTGCGCCGCTACCATGCAAATATTTATACATACGTATACGCATACAGGCACACACACACATGTTAATAAATGTATGTATAGTTTTATGTGTGTTTGCATATGCATATATGCACTCGAGAGAGCGGAAAAAAAATACTGACCCACAGCTGATTTGCAAAAACACCACTGTAGTCGTTACAAGGGGTGTTTCGTCGCATTTGAAATTTCAACACACAGACGCAGGCATTTACACTGCCGGTCAAAAGTTTGGGTACACTGGTCGAAATTTCTTACCGCACTAAAAGTTTAATAGCGGACTAAAAAATAAAGATAATTGAATTTCCCAACTGGCGTTTCAAAGAGGAAAAAATTCCCTTTATCTTGCTTCTTTAGCCAATTCTGTACGACTTTTTTTCGTCCTGGTACGCACTTTTGAACGTGGCTATTTTTTGGCCATCGAAAATTAACTGCAAAGCTTGTGGAAAATTCTTTCCTCGGTTTTTTCCATGTCAAACTTAAAAAGGATATCAAAACCGACATTTTTAATTTTTAGAAAGTCTCGAACGATTTTTTTTGCCCCAGTATTGTATTTTAAGCTAAAAATACATGTTTTAGAAAAAAAAGTTCCATTCAAGAACTATAGAGTTTCGGAGGAAATGTCAAGAGAGTAAAAAGTTGCACAGATTCACACTGGAGTGGCTAGAATTTTTTCAGAATTTTGTTTTTACATTTTTTCACCATATTTGGTTGGAACTTTGATGAGTGAAGAGGCTCCACTTCGGAATTATGGGGTCTAGGATAAGAAAGGAAATTTGTTTACATTTTTATTTTTAATTAACTACAATGTTTGTAGATTTCTTTCCTCGATTTTCCGGTGGAACTCGGAGAATCTGTTTTCGATTTTTAAAAAACTCAAATGGAGGTAGTAGGTGACTCGATTGACTATTTTTTTTGCGTTAAAAAGCTAGTCCAAAAGTTTGAAGTTCTGTGGTACTGGATTTGGGACAAAGGGTAAAAAAGGACTTCGTTATTTGGGAAAAAATCACGGTAAAAAAAGTTTTGAAAAAAGAAATCTGGAAAAATGTCAGCACATCTAAAATGAAAAAATTACAACTTTTTTCTTTTTAAAGTTTTGTCTCGTCTCCGATAGTTCTCGAGGCACAATAACCAACTGACGACGTTTCTTTGAGTTCCACCAATATTTTTTTAATCTAATAAATTGTAGTTAATTGCAAATAAAAATGTAAATAAATTTCCTTTCATAATATATTGTCCTAAACCTCGTCATTCTAAAATGGAGCCTCTGCACTCATTAAAGTTTCAACAAAAAAGGTAATAAAAGAAAAAACTCTGAAAAAATTCTAGCCACTCCAGCGTAAACCCATGTACATTTTTATCCTCCTGACATTTACTCTAAAACCCTATAGTTCTTCGATGACACCTTTTTTTTCCAAAAAATATCTTTTTGTAACTAAAAATGCAATACTGGAGCGAAAAGAAATCATACGAGACTATCTAAAAAACAAAAATGTCAGTTTTGATATCTTTTTTAAGTTTAGCATGAAAAAAACCGAGGAATTTTTTTTTTCACAAACTTTGCGGTTTATTTTCAATGACCAAAAAACAGCCGATAAATGGCCACGTTCAAAAGTACGTAATGGGGCGAAAAAAAATCGTAGAGAATTTTCTTACGAAGCAAAATGAAGGTAAGTTTGTCCTCTTTGAAACGCCGCTTGGAAAATTCAAGTATCTTTACTTTTCAGTCCGCTATCTTTTAGTGCGGTAAGAAATTTCGACTAGTGTACCCAAACATTCGGCGGGCAGTGTATATGTATATATATATATATATATATATATATATATATATATATATATATATATATACATATGTGCACGAAAACATACATGCACGATCGATTCGTGTCTTGATGCATCGCTCTGCAAAGAAACAGCCCCTCCGATTTAAATCGTAAACAAAAATAAAAAGGCCAAAATAAAAAGATAAAAAAGCATAGTGAGGAGCGAAGAAGAGGGACCCCGGGGTCTCTGTTCTCTCTCTCTCTCTCTCTCTCTGTTTCCTTCTCTTCCGATGTCTACAAGACACACACACGCATATATACAGGGTGTCCTGTTATGGATGGATAATCCTGCAACTGTCGATAAGTCAGAGCACGTCCTACTAAATGCTGGAATTTCAGTTTAGTAAAAGTTCCACGGTTTTCCAGATAAAAATCATTTGCTTTCGGTTATTCGCATTCCATTTCTACAAATGATAACTTTTTTAACCTGGTTTTTAAAAGAACACTCCTGGATATTT
>OY723395.1:33339552-33357052 GCA_963210295.1 Ophion ellenae
TGGTTGCAATTAGAATTTTTCAATGCACTATCTTGCAGCGTGCCTGGATGCGTCATGTATGATCCGATTTCAATTTTCCAAAAAGATTTTTAAAGTAGAAGTATCGTACTACAAAACGTGTATTCTCATTTTGGGTTAAAATGCTGCGAAATAGGTGAGAAATACTTGCAAACATGACTGAAAACGGACGAGCGCGTGAAAGCGGTTGAGCAGTGGGGGCAGAACGGCAGACGCGGGGAACGCGTATATATCGCAATAGAAGCGCGCTGCGCGCAAGTTATGAATCTTCACATTCGATTATCTCAGCAATTACTGGAGCGGTGCTAACATTTTTTTATTTTTATTTTGACGTAACTGAATCAGCGAAAACTGATTCTTGACTCAAATTTCATTAATTATCAGTGGAAAAGCTGTTGCTGGATTTTCTTGGCTACGTAGCCTTATTTTGATATGATATTGATAAAGTCCTGTGAAATGAGGTCAAATGTAAACAGCCAGGAAGCTTATTTATTGTATACAATAATATTAATATGCAGTGTATTCATGACCATATTTGTACAATAACTGTCTGATAAAAATAATCACTATGTACTTCAATAAATAAGCTTCCTCGCTGTTTATATTTTACCTTTTGCACAGCATTTTATCAATCCTGGTAGTATTTTTGTCACAGAATCACTCGTTATCTGCTCTATTGCTTGGTCTAAGGTGCCTTCAAACGTGCATGCTAACAATAAGATAGATATATATGTAGATATTCTTCGTTCGTCTCGTCAATATTGGACATTTTCCAGTCCGCAAAAAGAAAAGATAAAGAAAAAAAGAAGATAAAAAAGCAGAGACAAACAAATGGATGTAGGGCAAGAGCAAGAAATAATTCACAGTGATAGTCGATATATATATATATATATATATATATAGAGAGAGAGAGAGAGAGAGAGAGAGAGAGAGTCCATTCTCACTGTGAATTAGCATTCACAATATCGCATACACTCGCAACTGCAGTTATATATATATATATATATATATATATATATATATATATATATCACAGCAGCGAGAGAAGATTCTTCGGAACAAACGAACCGCTTTTATTATCTCTGTTCTCTCGCGATATGGTGCTGTGTGCGGCAAGTATGTAGCCCAAATCATCGGCCAATTACTCGCTCATAAAGGCTAAAGAGAGACCAAGCCGAAGAGGAAGGGAGGGAGAGGGAGAGAGAGAGAGAGAAAATACACCGTGAGTATTCCGAGGCAGTGGCCACCCTCTGGCCCTCTGTCTCTCTCTCTCTCTCTCTCTCTCTCTCTCATCTCTCTCTCTTTGCTACTAGCAACCCTGAGGAGAGAACCGATAAACCTTGCTCCTTGGGGCTCTCTCTCCTCCCTCAACTAAAATGACACATGAGAGAGAGAGAGAGAGAGAGAGAGAGAGAGAGAGAGCAAGAGAGGAAGAGTGGAACTT
Organism: Ophion ellenae; assembly: GCA_963210295.1. Lineage (NCBI taxonomy): Eukaryota > Metazoa > Arthropoda > Insecta > Hymenoptera > Ichneumonidae > Ophion > Ophion ellenae. The sequence goes on from OY723395.1 coordinate 33,341,015, forward strand.
GTTGCAATAATAAAATGTTAATAAAAATAAAGTAAGCCGAGACGAAAGTGAACAAGGAAAATGAGAAAGAGAGAGAGAGAGAGAGAGAGAGAGAGAGATGGCAAAAAAAAATCCAGAGAGAGGCGAGCACAAACGAAGCGGAGGAGTGCGAGTAGGTAGTGGAAAAAAAAGATGAAGCAACGAGAAGAAAAATGAGGAACTTACCAACTTGAACGACAGAGAAGGTAGCAACGCGAGAGACAATGTAGTCGCAGCTTCTCCATTTTCTCTCCTCGTTCATCCCTCTCTAACCCTCGCCGTCTACCTACCACCCTTCCCACTCTCGCTCTCGCGTTTTTCTCTCTTCCACGTTCTTTGCGCCTTGGACACGTATCTTTGGTCAGCGTTGAGTACCCCATAAAACGTACCGCCGAGACGCACAATTTGGATACGCGCATTAATAATTTATACCGCTCGATCGTTAACAGCTTTTTACAGTCGAGCGAGCGGGCGCGCACGTACTACGTATGTTTAAAAGACGGCGACTTCGAAGCGGGCCACCATCGAGATGCGACTCCTATATACATATGTATGAAAAAACGTGGAAGCTATTATATATATAAACAAATGTAAAATTATAGTAAATTACAAAGAAATTCATTTGGATTGTTGTTGTGTAATTAGTTTTTTCGTGCCATTTATCGTGAAATACTTAATTTTATTGCGACTTATTGTGAGGGAGCTCATTGGTGTGATTAATAATTAATAGTAATGACAAACATAAAAAGTTAGTATGAATTTATAGTGAATCATTGGGAGCCATTCATTTTTGTGTATATTGTCCTGGCATGATTCATTTTTCTGCAGAATATTTTGACCTAATTAATACTTATAGCAACCACAAAGAATGATTATAAATTTATAGTGAATTATTATAAGGCTATTTATTTTTATGTTTATTATTAGTGAGTGAACATGAAAATTGACAAGGAACATGAACATAAAATTAATTACGAACGAACTACGACCATTAACACAAAAGTTAATACTCAACAAAATAATTTACATAAAAATGTTAATTATAAATGATAAATTATAAATGATAAATTGTCTTATGATATTTCACACAAAAACAAATGACCTTACGAAAATTGGCACAAAAACTAATTTTGGAAAAAACAATTTCTATAAATGTCTTTATAATTTCAATAACTTGCATAATCGGCCCATTAAACATATATTATTCAACATAAAACAATACATCATGTTATACTGATTTCTTAACGTAAAACTGCATGCAAAAATATTTTTATTTTGACGAGACGAAAAGAAAAAAGGAAGCGCGGCGTCTATTTTACGATAATGGGGTTCGAGGAACGGGGGAGCAAGAATTCAGAGCATTTACGCCCCCGTTGCATCGTCGTCTCAATTGCCAACTTTAAGCGACTGTGACGATCTGTTTGACAGATTTTTTTTCACATCGTTTATTTTTTGTTAACATTATTCACATGTATATTTTTTTTCTATATATAGACAGGTAAAGAAAATGCGAAATGGTGATGATAATTATCTTACCGTGGGTTAGGAAAATGACTAATTTGTATAATAATCCATCATTCAATTACATAATGGATTATGAAAATGATTTAATAATGATTTTATAATTTAAACTGTCAATGATAATAATTTCGGAAAAAATGAAACCATGTCGGTTTACTTTATTAAGGGGGGCGGACGGTGGGAGAGTGATTTATTATTCCTTAGACTGAGAATTCTGGACGCACGTCGAGGAATCCCCAATGGATCTCTGTGGGAAGCTGAATCACGAAAATCTCACGCGAGGCACGTGCTAAATCTTCTCTCTCTCTCTCTCTCTCTCTCTCTCTCTCTCTCTCTCTCTCTCTCTCCGTCTGTCTGGCTTTCCATTTCTCGGACACAATGCACACACATACGCATACCCAGGTTCGCGCTCAAGTGAGGTCAATTACAAAGGTTCCTGATGCTGTTACCAGCGACGTTCTCTCCCACACTCGGAGGAATTCCCGTCCGTGGACGAAAATAAAACGCCATGCCGAGGTAATTAAATTTATCATATATTTTTCATATGTGTCTGCCTGTATGCGCGTGTGTGTGTAGAAGCAACAATTTATGTTGTATAAGTGCGATAATAAATATTTAAAATAATTTTTAATGTTTTACTTAATGAAAATGAAATATTCTGGGATAAAATACGAAAAACTAAGTATTGTAAAATTATAAAATATTAGCCTAGATTAAAAATGACAGTAAGCAAACTGCGTGTGTGTGGAAATAATATCTATGCTCAATCCTTTAATCAACATTATTACGTATAAAATAAATGCATACCAAATGCTGACGTCACCGTTTTAAAAAGCTTTTTCAACAACCTCTGTGTCAGTATTTTCAACGAAATGCAGGTATGAAAATGAAAAAAAAACTTTTCATAAACTATACATTCTGCAAAAACAATAATACCGAAAAAAATGCTTCGAAATCTACAAGTGTCAGGGTGAAGATTCTTCAACAAGTTTTGGCTGATTTCTTTTTACGAGCTTTTATTTAACTTGGTGTGAGATGACTTGACTTTCTTGTGAGATGCAAAATGGAAAAATCGATATTTCACCCACTTCCCGACTACTTAGAGTTCTGAAATTTTGCAAACATGTACGAGGTGACAATGCATGATGTAACTAAAAAAAATTGGTTTGCGGAAAGCTAACAGGAAAGACACCTTGCAATAATGAAGCGTTAGCAGAAATGAACAGAATGAGAAACATTGAATAGAGCTAAACTACATGGAAAATGCATGAGGGAATATGAATTGCCTCTAAGTGCTCTTGGATCGCGCAATCGTTAAAAGGGTCCAATAGGTAGAATAGGTTAAAAGGTAGGGCCCAATAGGTGGTGAGCCAACATCTATGATAGATGCCACCTATCACAGTACTCCAGGATTTCTTCTGACAATCAAGCAACAATAACACGGGTGCGTTTGGAAGCATTAGTCCCTCTGCAAAATTGCAGAGCTGTAGTAAAGTTAATTAAAGACGAAAAGTAGAAAATAATTTATATGAATTTTTTTTAAACAAGCTTTTGTTTTATGTAATAAAAAGTAGAAAATAATTTTTTTTACCAAATCACCTACATGTGCCTATAAATAAGAGCTTGAGGATCTCAACATTTAAACATATAATCTTTAATTTACATAAATCCGTTAACATATCAACTGTCCTTCATTTACTATAAAACAATCTTAGATTTCTTAAATAAAAATCCTTAAACTGTGTATAAACGTGTGATAATAATTTCTCCAATTATTATTGTGCCAAACTAAATATGGTTAATGAAACTGAATTGATCAAATTTATTAAACATTTAAAAAGTTGAGCGCCCCAAGCTTTTATTCATAGGTACATATTTACACATATAGGTGACATGGTAAAGAAAATTATTTTCTACTTTCTAGTACATTAAGGGCCCATTCCACTTTGAAAATGTCAAAAAATCGAAAGCAAGCAAGACTTGAAGAAATCGACGATGATGAGCAATCAGAAGGGATTTCGTACGGTGCAGGAATTGCCGATTGAGTTTAGGCAAGAGTTTTTCATAGTATAAACATCAAAATAGTATAAAAATCAACAAAGAGCTCCATCGAATCTCTAAAACTAATAAACCGATTCTCTTGAAATTTGAACCACATGTTGTAAACATGATTCGCAACAAGATGACCCTCGATGGTTTTAAAATATTGATTTTTACTCTTTTTTTGCGAAAAATTGCGAAAAACGCGTTTTTTTTGTACTTTTTTTGTTTTGCATCTGCCATTTTTTTATTTTTTGATAAAACTTTATATCCGAGGGTCATTTTGTAGCTGGTGTCATACTGAATCTAATGGACTTGGATTTTTGTGTTTCAGACGAGCCGTTGCCCAGTTGTGATGGAGCTACCTAGCCCACGTATTTTTGAGGCATTACGTTAAACTATAGTTTCTGTACTTAAAAATGAATTAAATTTTTTCAATGTACTTTAAGACTTTATTTATCAAGCTCAACAACTTTTATATTCATATCTTTTATAAAATCTTTTTTTTTAATCGCGAAAATAGCCTTTTCTCGCGGCTCCAAAGTGGACTGGCCCCTTAAATGAAAGCTTGTTTAAAAAAAAAAATTCCTCATATAAATTTGAGTAATAATTTGGATCGTTGAAATAATTAGAAATGATTATTACGTTGTAGCTGGATGTCCCTTTCTCCGACGCGATTCAAATAAATCTCGATATTTTATACGGGACGATTTAATGCTACTGCAACCGAGGTAGTAGCAGCATTAAAGATATCTGAGATCTGGCGAGTTGTTACGATCCTATTATCGCTCGAATATGGGCGGGGAGAGGAGGAGGAAGTGATATAGAGAGGCTTATACCTGATGACGGCTCTGAGTTTCGATGTCGCAGGATCGAAAACTTTCGCAAGTCTCACTTTGTATCAAGAAAACGCAAGGGAGCGAGAAAGAGAGGGAGAGCGAGAGAGAGAGAGAAGGAAAGATCACTGATATGACGAACGTAAAGCTGTTAGGTATACGTACAAAGAGAACGAGAAGTAACCAACAAACGCACGTGGGAGATATCCACCCACGCTAGCTATATTCTCGGAGTTAATACTCCTTATGCCGGATGAATGCGAAATATGCCTTTGTCGACTTGCCAGACCCTCTTTTCCGCAACTCGCTTTGGTACACACTCTTCTCTCGCTCTGTATAAGGTCGCACGGACGCACTCAACAATTTTAGAAACACTCTCGGTTGCGTACCGTTGCTGCATACCTAGGGACAGAGAAAGATAGAGAGAGAGAGTGTGTGTGTGTGTGTCAAGGAAAGATGCAAGAAAAGGTGGAGAGCAATTATGTACTTGTATTTGAAACTTTAAGAACGTCGTTCATGATAAAAATCTGTTTTCTGTGCACTTGAATATTCTCTAGGGTTCATTATTCACTAAGCTGACCGTAAAATTCGTTTCATATTGACTAGATGCGTCTATTTGATTTAAAACATGTAAACTAAGTAGATTTTTCGTGAAATCATATACTTCCTATTGCATTACATTGTTGGAATTATTTATATTCAATATAATTATTTATTGAAATGAAGATCTATTGCATATCACCTAATAACTGAATATTTTATTTATTACTAATAAATCTGTGATTTGGTGTGCTCTGTTAAAAAAAACAATTTAGTTGAATCCACTGAATGTATCTATTTAGTTGTTTTGGATTTAAATTAAATAGAATTTTCGCAGAGTCAAACATTATTCTATTCGATTGAATGAATGGTTGGTTTTTTATTGCAACACGCACACACCTAAGAGGGGAAGGGGGGTAGAGACGGGTAGAGAGAGGAATTACATATATAGGTTATGTTTGAAACATCTGTAGCATGATATTCGATAAAACTCTTTTATTATCATAATGATTTTAACTAACTGATATTGTTCATATGATAAAACAAAGAAATAAAGGAATTTATTTGATATCTTATGCCATATCTGCGACTAAGATGCTACAAACACTCGGTAGAGTGCGTAGCTATGGATAGGTAGGTTGTGGGTTCGATCCCATGTGTAGGCGAAATATTGTCTTCGATCAAAGTCACTTCAGCAGGCCAGGAATGACGAATTTTTATACAAAATTATTGTGGTTAAACTCTAAACTAATTATTTCATTTTTTTGGATATATCAAATATTCTATGCATATAGTACACTTGGATTTGCAGTGTATATTGTAAGCAAATAAAGATTTATTCGAATCGTATCTTGATTTATTTAATTTGATAATGATTAATATTTAAAGGAAAGCTGAAACAAATAAAAAATATATATTTAAAAACAAATCGGATCGTTGTAGGCATTGGAACAAGGAAAAAACCTTTTTGATTTAATTAGATCCTATTTAAATTAAATATTTTTTTAAGCATTGCAGAGTTTAATATTGATTAGAGTTTGTCAATCAAAAATTCCCAATCTTTCGGGTTTTTCACATCGGTTTAAAATTGCAAATAGTTTACCCTAGGAGAGAGCAAAAAATATCGCTATCTCCCGCACCCTCGATTCATATTTGATATTATTACCGCGAAGTTTCTAAAAAAAAACAAAAAAAAATATTTCTGACCAACTTTATATCACCGTGTGACGGTTCTGTAAGAAACCATCCAAGTCCCCACAAAATCCAATATCGACATACAATTCTTTTTTCAATCAATGTCACACACGACGGCTATAAACCGTTCTATGGTTTTTCAGTGCAATTCATGAAAACTAGATGGCGCTAGTAGGAGCAAAATTTGTTCGAAGTTCAATTATCGCGAGACGGCAAGATTCGAGTGCACGTAAAATTGGCCAAATCGAACAAAATATAAAAACAACAAACGATGTGTGAAAAATGTGGCGTGGCTTTGTGCTAGAACAAGCAAAACAACTGCTTCAAAGCATTCCATACATCGTGAAGGAATGTTACGACACAATGTAACATGTCCGTCGCACTCGCTTCATTGCTTTATAACTAGTCAGCTGATAACATTTTTCAAAAACTGAATAATACGGATCTTTTATGTATTAAAACCTACCATAAAGTCAAATATTTTTTTATTTTTACGTTGTTGAATTATGAAGGGTTGAAAGGTGCCTGGTTATTTCTGTTTTGTTGTCCAGCGTGCCTTCCTTTCGAGATTTTTCACCTATTTTGAAGCAAGGCCCAAACAAAATACAATCTTTGTTTTGAAACCTTTAAATATATGTGTGTGTGTGTGTGTGTGTGTGTGTGTATATATATATATATATATATATATATATATATATATATATATATATATACACACACATATTTAGGATATTTAGAATAACTAGGATATTTGGTACTACGTGTACAAAATCCGTTTTACTTTACAACGCAATTAACAGTTTGCAATTAAATTGCAAGGAGGTCCGATTTTCCTGATTGTTGCTGCAAAATAATTGTAAGCGATCGAATATGCATGAATGAAGAGAGCCGCAGTTTTATTCAGTGCCATAGGCAATGTACTTCGAATCCAAATGAAATCTTGTCTCGCTTATCCTCACCCCGTCTCGCCGCCCCAACTCCACCTACTCCTCCACCACTTCGCCACTAGCCTGCGTCTCCTTCACGTTCTCAACCTCATGCTCTCCTCGTCCCGGGCTCCGACCCCTCGAGCGCCGAAGACATTCGCCAGGTTTATTACAACTCGGAGCATTTTGCGAGCAACAGTGGCAGTGTAAATATCAGCTGGAATGAGGTATCGCTGCCCCCCGGGGAACTTCTTTCCCTTCGCATATCCGACTAGGTCTCTCTCTCTCTCTCTCTCTCTCTCTCTCTCTCTCTCTCTCTCTCTCTCTGTCTCTCTCCCTCGCTCTCCCTTTTCCTGTCTCATCTTCTCCCATACACTGGGTGTCCACATACCAAGGTTCGATTTTGAAAGTTTCAAAATAAAAAATTAATATAAAAAGGAACTCGTAACACTCAGTGTTCGGTATATATATTTTTCCGTAAACGACGTTACTTTTCGTCCAAACAAATGTTTTTTTACTTAGACAAAGTTACCAAACGACATGTTTTAAAGTAATTGAGACTGCATTTTTCGCAAAGAAAAAAAAAATTGTTCCTTGTACGAAATTTTTTTAAACATATTTTCGATCACGGTTTATTTTTATTGAGATGAAAAAACACGATTGTTATTTGTGATTTAAATAGTGCATTTTTATCACGCCGCGGTGTTAAGTATTTGTTGAGTTCGATAAAATATTGAATGAAACAGTTTGGAGGACACCCTGTAAGTATACATATGTGCGCATTCATATGAATTTGTGTTAAATATATATATATGAATATATTAAATGAAGAAAAGCACAAATTCATAGCAAGCGCACCTATATATATATATATATATATATATATATATATATATATATATATATATATATATATATATATATATATATATATATATATGCCTCCAGTCCATGAATTGGACCTCCAGTCCAAGCGCACCTATATATATATATACCTCCAGTCCATGAATATTCACGATGGTAATCATTCGTATAATTGCGTAGCGGTAGCCCTTGATAAAACTATCGCCCCCGGTAATAATAATACACGCCCTTAAGCCCGCGTAATCCGGTGGTTCACGAAGGAGCCTCAAGAATCGTCTGCTGTCGCAAAAAGGAACAGGAGTGAAAATAAAGATAGAAAGCCAAAAAAAAGCAAGACGGGAAAATCGCGATTTCTATGAATAATATGCGTATGTAATAACATGTATATCAATATATATATATATATATATGGGGGCGGGGCTGTTTTTTTTCTGACGACGATCGGTAACTCTTCCTCCCATCCCAAATATCGTAGGGCGCCCATATTTTTCGCCCATAGTGTATGTAGATGACTTTTTCTGCCACTCGTCCACTTACGTTTCAAATTTACATAAAAGATAGAATCATTTGTAAAGTCTGCGATCAATTCTACATAATACAGTAGTTGATCCCATTCCAAATTCAAGGAATTGATCGTTTATCCCAAGATTAGAAAGTCAGGCTTTAATTTTTAAAATAATATCTGTCCACCAGGGTGAGAGAAAACACCCCGAAAATCGCGATGAATCGAGAACCACCGAGAGATTGGGGTGGTGAAACTTTGAAAATTAGTCAAAAATCGACAAATCATCGTACCCCCATGATCGGAGCGGCATTTCAAAGCTCTTTCGATACCGAACGAAATGAGCTCGGGCACGAGTTCCTACTCCGCAGGGAGAAGGCGCTGGAGCCGCTGAAAGAGCGCTGTTTCGAAACCTCGAACGCGCTGTACGTGCGTTTTGTTTTCACCCACGCGACTCTTGCGTTCTTCATGCGGTCCCTTTTCTTTTCTTGTGGATATGCGGAAAAGGCCTCAACGTTTCGTATACGTAAGACAGAGGGAGAGCGAGAGAGAGAGCGAGAGGGAGGACGCGTTACGTTTTGAGTGAGTTATTGCGAGGCCACCAACCCGTTCTGCGAACTTCTCGTATATTAAGAGCTATCCCCTGGAAATAAGCCACTAAACTCAATGAGATCCGGCTAACATAACAATTACGAGCGCAAACAATGCCTTGGACTCGAACCCTTCCCTCCTCGCTCCTACGGCCTATAACTTTTGCAGCGCATGCGGCAAATATATATTTTCCGAGACAGGAAGGATAAAGAATTCAAGGATCGCGATAGGAATTTTTTGCAGAAGCAAGGAGTAAATATATATTTATATAGAAAAATTATATTGAAAAATTCCGTATAATAATGTAATTCTTAAAACTTTACATACAAATATATTGTATATACGTTATTTTGAAGATTTTTGTTGTGTTACGATTGTCCTTATCATTTTCGAAATCGTCATTATTATTATTATTATTATTATTAGTACCGTTATTATTATTCTGATCAGCAAAAGTATAATTTAGCAAGAGACCATTTTTTGTGAAAAATGTCGATGCAAAGATTCAGTGATATTTAAGATAAAACATCCTATCACGTTTATAAAATTATTGTGTTTACGTAAAAGCAAATATATATATGTATATATATATGTATATGTGTATATATATATATATAGCCAAAAAAAAGATATATATGTGTGTGTGTGTGCGTTTATTTATTTGTACTTAAAGATAATTATATTATGAACATAAAGTAATGTTCTTCAATATCACTGCATCTTTACATCGACATTTTTTTATGAAAAATAGTCTCTTGCCAAAGTATTAAAAATGTTTTATGAAAAATAATCTCTTGCGAAAATATTTATTATCTCATCAAAATAATAATAATAATAATAATAATAATAATAAAATGATGGCGACGATGACAAGCACAAAAAATGTTCACAATCGAGGAAATAAATTTTACGTAAATAAATTAACGAATAAATTGAAGAAACGATAGCTTTTTTTCTGAAGAATATTTTTTTACCAAACAGGATTGAGTTGACAAGGAAGAATCGTGAACGGGGCCTACAAATTACCGACCCCCCCTCCCCTTAATTCTCTCCCTCGCTGCCGGCCGCACCTGAATTTTCTACGTGTGAACGAACGTCGGGCGCAACGATAGGAAATATAATTTGACATCTCTTTTAGTGGAAACAAGTAGTGAGAAAAAAAGAAAAAATAAAATAAATAAACGAATGAAATTTATTCCCGCGTGTGTTCCTCCTACGTGCACCCGCGCGAGGAATGAGCAATTCACGTGAGGCACATAACGGACCCGATTAGGCTGAGTTATATCGTTTACCTCCATTACCGGGCGCGTCTTTTATTTATCGTATATTTGCATTGAGTTTCTTAATCCGACTGGTTTTCGTACTCCGAGTCGAAACGCACACTGAATTTTTACGTTATTATTATTATTATTATTATTATTATATACATGTACATGTTTATTTCTTTCTGTCTGTTTCCCTCTCTTTCTGGCGTTCCTGTGTCCCGCACCCAGTTTAGAATTATTTTCAAAGAAATCTCCGAAGCATCTTCATTCGAGCGTGACGCGAGGCCATTTTGGACAAAACGCGTGTCTCACTTATCGAAGAAAAGGAGAAATGATCGACGACGATTTAGGATGGTAAATAAACGGCTAAATTGCTTGATTTACGATGTTTTCGGAATTGAATTGACTCGATGGAGCAACAATTTTTTTTTCTCCCAATCCCAAGCACGATGGCGGTACAATGTCTCTCCAATTTTAGCTCGATCGAAGAATTTATCTAGAAATTGTCTGAAATAAATTCTTCGATATTTTATTTATTTTTATTGATTAAATAAATTCTTTTTTTATAAATAAATTAATGAAAAAAAATAAAACGCATGTACGGAGTGCAATTGAATAATACAGTAGAGCGTCGATTATCCGAATCAATTGGGACGCCTCTCGGATAACCGACCAGCGATATTCCGTGGGCGAAAAAAAAACGTTGATACTTTCAATATGATAAAATATATATATGTAAAAATACAATGAACATTAGTTAATAATACAAGTACATTTTTGGTGAATTGCAAATAACCATTGTATCATTTAATGATATAAAACGAAATTAAATATGTATTTAAAAATAATCAACATTCGTCCATCTTTGGGTTCTTATCTATTTATTTTTTTAAAAGGCGACAATTTTTTTCTGCTTCACATCGGAAGCTCGTTTCCCTGCTGCCATATTTGGACGGCTAGCGTAAAGCAAAGTGGGCGCGAGCGCAGACCGAAAGAGTGGAGTGGACGTACAACCATGTGTACATTGTGCAGCAATATATAGAGCGTAATCGTTCGAATAACTGAGCATTCGCATGAACAAAATTATCGTTTGGATAATTGATATTTTGGATAACCTAAATCGCCATTCGGATAATTGACGTTCAGATAATGGACGCTCTACTGCCATTGTAAAATTAAATCACACGATACAAAATTCATTAGAATAAACGATAACGAAACAATTAACGTCTATCAATATTTCGGATAATTATTCAAAAGTTGAATTTACAATCATTGAAACACGAATTTGACCATGCCAAAGGAAAAGTGCAAAAATTATCTTCATCGCGAAGGAAGCCGATAATAATAACGATTAAGGGGTTAGGCCACTCTAGAGGCCGAACAAATAGGCTTTTTGGGGATTTTTTTTTCAGAAAAACTACAAAATAAATCGAGATTACAAAAAAGGGTGTTTATTATACATATCAGTGACTGTATGCAATAATTTTTTTGAAGCGATCAATTTCAAAATGGCGGCTGTGCAGCGTTTATCTCAAAACTGCATTTTTCAAGTTGGCCGGAAACATAACTGAGACAATTTTCAACCGACTCACTTGAAATGTTGAATATATCTTGAAAAATACATTGTCTATGGAAGTACGTAGGATTTTTTTTATATTGCATAGTTCATTTGTTATTAACAATTATCTGACGATTTTTTAGGCAAATTTTTGGAAAGTGAAAAATTTACCGAAAAAATCGTTTCCGGCCAACTTAAAAAATGCAGTTCTGAGATAAACGCTGCACAGTCGCCATTTTGAAATTAATCGCTTGAAAAAAATTATTGTATACAGTCACTGAAATGTATGATAAACACCCTTTTTTGTAATCTCGATTTATTTGGAAGCTTTTCTGAAAAAAATCCCCAAAAAGCCTATTTTTTCGGCCTCTATAGTGGCCTAAGGCCTTAATACATTAATACTTAGAAAATTGACAACGCCAGTCGATAATAATACCGATCAATAAATAAATTAACAATTAATACTAATTCATATACAAGAAACTACAAACTTTTTTTCATACCCGAAAAAGTAAAATCAAGAAGAGGAAATGAAATAAAAAGCTGACCCAGTCGCTTTATCGATATAACGCTGGTTTTTTCTTCATTTTCTTTTTTTGCCCGTTATCTTCTTCTTCGTCTCGCACGATTGCGTTGATCGAATCGAACGGAATTGCGTGCTTCGGTCTTTTCTCATTGTCACACGTCTGTATACTCTCGTGCCGCGTATGACTCTATAATAAATTTCGTCCGCGTGAAATGTGGAGAAAAAAAAACAAACAAAAAAAACACGGGAAAGAAAAAGAGAAATAAAATTAAACGAGCATAAAGTACGGAAAAAAAAATCGAGAGAGCCGCGACGACGCCGACGACGACGATGACGACGATTACCCGGGTACAGGGGATCGTGTTCGACAACCTGTTGCTCGGGGACGCACGGCGAGAGCAGAGAGAGGGAGCCCTCCGGGCACCCGGTAAAATCGTCCCGCGTCTATACACACGTTCATACTTGTATATCTGTATAGCCCGTCCAATATTTCATCGAGCCGGAAGAGCCATCCGCGCAAGCAGAGTGCCGGGACCAGCGATACGTTGGACCCATTTGCGTGGGACGTATCGCAGCGGACGAGAGAAATTCCGGATCCACCGTATACGAACCGCCGTAACACATGTTTCACATGCTACGGCTTGACATGCACGTTGACACGAGACTGCCGGTGAAAAAATAATTTTCATTTATGATGCAAAATATATCACATTTTTGCATATATATATATATAATTTAATATTTATATATATATACAAATAAAATAAATATATATACTTTTTTTTAACCGGGTAAAAAAAGTTATCATTTGCAGAAATGGCATGCGAAAAGCCGAAAGCAAATGATTTTTATTTCGCAAACCGTGGGAGTTTTACTAAACAGAATTTCTAGCGTATGGTAGGACATGATCCGACCTATCGACAGTTGCAGGATTATCCATTCATAACAAGACACCCTATGTAGTCGTAGCTTTTTTTTTATTCCTTGTATACAATCTTTAATGGTGTTTACATAAATACCCCTCCCTTTTCATTTACATCAATTCTTTTTAACTGGTTTTCTTATACGTATCCTAACTGCTAGTTTCTCAAATTGTCTGATGCAATCGCACAGTTGCTAAGCCGGTTGCTTTTTCACTTGCGCCTCTATTTGTCGGTCAATTTCTAACCCACTGCTATTTTTCAACCATTGCTCCAGTTTATTTACTATTTCTTGGTTTAGTTTTCCCTTAACTTTTCAATTTCAATCCAGTTCCATTTTCATTTTTATGCCCCTTTGTATTTTTCTCTCCAGCTCCCTTACATTTCCATTGCATGCGGCTTGCCCCTACGCTGCCCATTGCTTCTTTCATTTTTGTTCCCCAATTTGACGGGTTACCATTTATAATTGCTCTTACTTCTTCCCTTAGACATTTTATTGCCCCCCCCCCTACCATACCCCGTCTTCATCATTTCAAGTAGATAAGTACCTTGTAGCCCTTTTCCATGCTTCGACTTCCATTCCTCTCCAGCCCTCTGCGGGTGTATATATATATATATATATATATATATATATGAACATAAATAAAATAATTGAATTAACATAAATAACAAATCGTCATATCAATAATAATTATAATTATAATGATGAATAATTCTTTAAAAATTATTGCATAATTATTTTTATTATTAGTATTGTCAGTGTGACAAAATGAGCCCATACGAAAAATGGAAAATCGCGTGAACGATGATAAACACGAAAACGAAGTGAGGAGAGAGAGGGAGAGAGAAAGTAAAAGCGGGAGAACCGAGAGAGTTCTGCATCGCGATCGACGATCAAGATATCGCTCGCTGCGAGAGAATATCCATATTAAATGGATGAGGAAAATAGAGAAAGAGATAGAGAACGGGAGATCGATAGAGCGAGAAAAAAAAAAGAAAAGAAAAACAGAGGGTACCGAGTAAGATCGAGCGAGAGCTCGACGAGACCGTGCGGCATTGATAAAAATCTGATGTAGCGCCACACGACAGTTTACATACAGAAGACCTGTTGCATCCTCGCGTTCTCGCGGTGGCGCCGAGCGGAGCGTGTTCCGCGATCGAATCGACTCCTATATACCTACTTCTCGTGCGCGCTTAGGGTGCACTCCCAAGTATATAATGATTCAGGTAATGATACACCTATAGTATATATATATATATATATATATATATATATATATATATATATATATATATATATATATATATATAGTCAGAATAAATGAGAAGGGATCGAATTATTGTCCACGTGACGAGGTGGGCTCACCGAGTCGAGTTTTGCTCCGAATGATCCTCGCTCTCGCGTGACGAACGCCATCGGTAGTGGAAAAAAATTATATATAGATATATATATATATATATATACTTATTCCTCGACATTCGTGACACAACGAAAGCGACGCCGACGCGCCTTGAAGGAACGAGGCCCCGGGAGGGCTTTGTCCATTTATGCGAGAAAAAAAAAATATATATATGTAACAAATTTGAAAGAAATAATAATAATGATAATAATAAAGTACAAAATGAGAAAGAAAAAAAGACTAAACGTGGGTCTAAATCTTGCCCGAGATTATTATAGGTATTTGAGGCAAAGTATTTGCATGAATATACAGCTGGTGCATTTTTTTCGAGATGTTCAAGTCAATAGGGCACGAAACCTGGAACGACCAGACGACGTGTTCTCTGGCTTTCTCTTTGTCTCTCTGAACCTTTTCTCGTCCTTTTTCTGACGCCCTCCCCCCCCCCCCCCCCCCACTCACACTCTTTGTCCGGTTAATTCGATAATTACAAACCCGCCACGGAAATTCGAGGCTCGTTATTATTTTGTGCAATAAGCGTGCATGCGTCGTCGCCTATCGAGCGGCGAGGAGAAAGCATAAAAAAAGGATACAACAACAACAACGAAAAGTTGAGTGTACGGAAAAAAGGAGATGAGGAGGATGAAAGGGGGAATACTAGTCGAGAAAGGAGAATCCTGCTGGCATATATATATATATATATATATATATATATATATATATATATATATATATATATATATATATATATATATATATATATATATATATATACACATATATATTGTTCCGAAAGTGAATTCAGGGAAATCGCGAGTGATCCTCTCTCTGTCTGTCTCTATCCCTCCGTCTCTCACTATAATTTCAGGATTGCCCCAAATTTCTCCCAAGCACCGCTCCGTATCTGCATAATCCTTTGAGAAGGATCTTAAAAGGAGCAATATTCTTAGGAATCAGGCCTGGTGTCCACTCTCGCGAAGAACGAAGTGGAGAGAGTTAGAGACAAAAAGAGCCGGCAAAAGAGACAGAGACAGAGAGAGAGAGAGAGAGAGAGAGAGAGAGAGAGAGGGGAGAGAGAGAGAGATATGAAGTTAAAATTTTCATCTTTGAAATGCAATGAAAATGATATATTTTTTTAACTACCCACTATTTGTGGCGGATTTAAGAAACGAAAATCACTCAAACGGTTATTTAGAATTCTTATTAGAAGTCTATAAAACGTAAATGTGCAAAAAAACGATTTTCAATAATAAAATAAATAAAAATAAAAGGCAAGTTGAAAAGAATGTTCGTTGCATCCCAACGTTGCAAACTTCATCA
Organism: Ophion ellenae; assembly: GCA_963210295.1. Classification (NCBI taxonomy): domain Eukaryota; kingdom Metazoa; phylum Arthropoda; class Insecta; order Hymenoptera; family Ichneumonidae; genus Ophion; species Ophion ellenae. The sequence continues at coordinate 33,357,036 of OY723395.1, forward strand.
TCATCATAAGAGAAAGA
>OY723395.1:33362052-33399552 GCA_963210295.1 Ophion ellenae
CCGATTTTCAAGATGTAACCGGTCGCCCCTAATAACCACCCTCGCATTGCCTTAAGGATCTGCCTCGGTCTTCTCGCGCGACCAGCAATCACCGCTATAGACGAGACGAGACTCTTCGCTGGATACGCGATCCTTCTCGCCGCGCGTTCAACGAGGGAGGCGCGAGGGGCAAAGAACGCGCCGGGGGAAGAGAGAGGGAGAGAGGGGCACGCGGAGAGGGAGGACCGAGAAGGGTAGGAAGGAGGAAAAGAACCAAGAGCGACTCGATCATTATCGCGGCCAATAATCACCGGGACGTATTCCGCTAAGTGCTCCCTATGGGAGTATTGCCCATATATATATATATATATATATATATATATATATATATATATATATATATATATATATATAGTACACCAGAACGAGAGTGATCGCGAAAGAGAGAAGACTCTCGATTCGGTATGAAACAAACGCGAACAAAAAAAAACAGAACAACAAAAAGGAAAGAGTCGAGAAGCAGAAAAATTGCGAGCGGAAGAGAGAGGGAGGAAAAGAGAAGCGTGCTAAAGACGAGTCAAAGAAAAATTAAGGCCTTTGGCCACTCTAGAGGCCGAAAAAATGGGCTTTTTGGGTTTTTTTTCTCAGAAAAATTACAAAAGAAATCGAGATTACAAAAAAGGGTGTTTATCATACATATCATTGACTGTATACAACAATTTGTTGAGGCAATTAATTTCAAAATGGCGGCTGTGCAGCGTTTATCTCAAATCTGCATTTTTTAAGTTGGCCGGAAACATAATTCAGACAATTTTCAACCGATTCACTTGAAGTGTTGAATATATCTTGAAACATACATTGTCTATGAAAGTACGTAGGATTTTTTTTATATTGCATAGTTCATTTGTTATTAACGATTTTTTAGGCAAATTTTTGGGAAGTGAAAAATTTGCCTAAAAATCGTTGGAAAATTGTTAATAACAAATGAAGTATGCAATTTTAAAAAATCCTACGTGCCTCCATAGATAATGTATTTTTCAAGATATATTCAACATTTCAAGTGAATCGGTTGAAAATTGTCTGAGTAATGTTTCCGGCCAAGTGCTCCACACTCTTCAATCGAATATTAATAAAAAAATAAAAATAGCTGTTACTTCACGGTGTTTAGGAATCCCATAATATAAAAAAAAATACCAAAAATCCGTTTTTCGTATTCACAATTCGGGGAAATTTTTTAAAATAAAATAACGAGTGTCTTTCCTTGAGAAAAAAAATATTTGTGCATATTTTGCCCTGAAACAGACGTTCGACTTGCTCAATAAAATGTAAATTAATTTTTTTCTGAAAGACCATAAAAAGACGCTCATTTTCGTTTTTAACGAATGTAAATACGTCAAATCCTGCCAAAGATTAAGCCATTTTAATGGAAAAATGTTATAAAATGGTAATCAACGAGAAAAAACGTCAGATTTTTTTTTTATTTCGACACTCGGTGAATATTTTTTCAATAAAGTAACTCGATTTTTCAAAACTATTTGTGGATTTTTTTTTTACTGGCTGAAGTGACATGAATCGCCTCATGTATGATAAACACCCTTTTTTGTAATCTCGATTTATTTCGTAGTTTTTCTGAAAAAAAATCCCCAAAAAGCCTTTTTTTCCTCTAGAGTGGCCTAACCCCTTAAAGGGTTCACTTTGAATTTCACTTTGCAATCGATTTTTTCCTACTTCTTCACAACTTCTTCCCCTTTTGTCGATCGATTTTTACTTTTCAATCATACTTATCCGTTCCAACGAGCCAGAAATGTTGAAGAAGAAAAATCTAACTTTACGAGACTTAGCGAAAAAGTGTCATTTTGGAATTGTGGGAGTCTTGTAGAAATTACGAATGACCGGAAAAATGTTGAAACTGACAATGACGGCTGACAATGGGCTTGTATAGTATGCCACTCACGATTGATTTTACTTTACAGCTGAGGCACTTGAGAATGATAAATTTAGGCTACTCCTCGCTAGTATCTTATGACGTTGAAAATTTTATCGTTCGAATGCAACGATATGAGTTTTGAATTTTGTTGTCTCTACATGTTTAGCATTATCCAAAGTTTTCTGTTTGTTTGCAAATAGAGGTAACTTTCTAATTAGAATACGTACAAATGTTTGAGCGATTTTCGCACCCTAAATTGGCAAATAAAAATTTGAGTAATGAAACAAGAATTAATTTGCGTTGCGTTCCAACGATGCTTCAGCGTCATGATATCTTATTTTCGTTCGTCCTTCATGGCAGAACGATACAGAACAATAATGACTGTGGTATTGCCACGGTGGTACATCAATATTATTATTGTTATTCCCGTGATCATTAATATATAGATATATGAATTGTCGTATTACCTTATAACTTCTTCGATCCCAGCAGAGTTTTTACCCAAGGCAGGAGTACGTAATTAATTGTGTGTAAAAACCGCACTTGGTCGTCCCAATACTCTCAGCAGAAAAAAAAAAATAAGTGAAAAATTGTTTTCATTGCTGGTCCTTATGGCGTTCGTTTCCCTTGTATTTTTCCTTCGTTGTTATTGAATATAGGAAGAAAGAAAGGGAGGAAGGGAGAGAGAGAGAAAGAGAGAGAGAGAGAGAGAGAGAGAGAGAGAGAGAGAGAGAGAGAGAGAGAGAAAGAGGGAGAAAGAACTCGCGCGTGTCTTGCGGTGATGAGGGATAATCATCGAGGGCGAGCATAAGGACCCGAAGATATAATAAAAGGAAAACGGGGTACGGGAAAGAAAGGGGAAGGAAGCGAGAGAGAGCGAGAGCGAGAGCGCGCGCGCGCGCGTGTGTGTGTGTGTGTGTGTGTGTGTGTGTGTGTGTGTGTGTGTGTGTGTGTGTGTGTGTGTGTGTGTGTAGAACATTCCGCGCGTCTCTAATTCCGAACGATTATCCAGAACGATTAAAAGAGATATTTAATTGTCGAGGCGGAGAGCAGCCAAAGGAATTACTAACACTCGAAGGAAATAGACGCCTTGCAGCGATAACAAGAGTCTATGTAAAGGGTGTCTCAAAATGACCTGATATTTTAATTTATTAATAAAACGTATTATTAATTTGAAAAGTACGAATATATTTATTTACAAATAGCCTCGATGTTAGTTCCTTATATTGAAATAAAAATATTCGTACTTTTCAAATAAATAATTCGTTTTATTACTAAATTATAATGTCAAGTCATTTTGAGACACCCTGTATATATATATATATGGAGAAAAAGACAGAACGAAAAGAATTCGTAGGTCCAGAGTGGGTGTATCGACGAGCACGCATCACGCATTTACAGTCCTCGCATTTTACAACGAGTCGGACATCTCAAGATCACCAAAGTCAAAAACTTTTCGTCAACATTACCCAAGGATTCCAACGTGCCATATATTAGCTACTCAAATAAATAATGACATCGAATCTTTCGTTACGGAAATTTGACGCCTCTGACTGACAGGGAACATTACTTAAGCGTCCGCCGTCGATTGTCAATATCGTTGAAACGCATATATGTGATATAGCATTGAAAACTATTAGACAGGTATTTTTTTTATCTGCGGAAAAACGGTTTCAAGGGGGGAAACCACCCCTCAAAGAAAGGCTTATCGAGGGGTGGTTTTGCAGTTTCACCCACAAGTAGTCCACCGATCGGAACGAAACGAAAATAACTGAAAATTGCAAAGTTTGTGGAAACGGTAGTGGAGAATTCTTTTTTCGAGGAGATCGCTGTATCGCTTCTTCCATAGGAATCGTCCGTTGAGTACCTACCTCCTGTAGAGTGAAAATTTTAACGCAGCGGTTCGTTTTGTGCGCTCGGGCGGCTCGAGAGTGTGCGCGATGGACAAGATTTGTTATCGACATATGTACATATGAATATATTATGGAGGCACTAGTGCTAATATAACGGTACATGTCTATATATATATATATATATATATATATATATATATATATATATATATATATATATATATAAACATACGCATGTGTGTGGGAGCTTTTTGATTTGACGTCAGTCATTGCCAGGGAATCCGCGGGAGAATTTTTTATTGCCCGAGACTGCCCGCATAAGAGAGAGAGGGAGCGAGAAAGAGAGGGCGAGAGAGTTAAAGAGAAGGAAAGATTTCTCTCGTCGTGTTGAGATTTGCCCAGATGCTTCGTCACGACGGGATACCTTTCATCTCGCGTCTTCCAGTCTCTCTCTCTCCCTCTCTCCCTCTCTCTCTCTCTCTCTCTCTCTCTCTCTCTCTCTCTCTCTCTCTCTCTCTCTCTCTCTCTCTCTCCCTACATTTACGACAAAACAGTGCAAGGAGAGGAAAAGAGTTAGGGCCCGACAAGTTTCTCAGGACTGGCGGGCGTGTGTCAGTGCGCGTTGAAGAGAACGTAAGATAGTTGAGGAAGAGGCAGCGCATTGGAAAGGAAGCCCGGGACATAGGGAGACATCAGGAGGTCTCGGGAGCTCACCGGAGGGTGCCCTTACAAGCTGAGCCAGTTCTGAAAGGTCCTCACGCTCTTCTCTCTCTCTCTCTCTCTCTCTCTCTCTCTCTCTCTCTCTCTCTCTCTCTCTTACGTATATTTATGCTTTTCGGAAGTTCATCCCGTCTATTGTATAGTAACGAAAAGAATTACAGTTATAACTAGCCACTGCTTCTATGTACGGAAATTTAGTTCACGTGTTGGTATTGCGAAGAGATTTCTGGGTCTCATGGTACTTAAGGTTTTCTATAAAAAAATATAAATAAATTAATATTATAAAATATTGGGATTTTGAATGTGTTCTCGCTGTTGTTGCGTAAAAATTAAGCCCTTAGGCCACAGTAACGGGTATGGAATCATGTGCGAATTTAACAATTTTTTTTTCCGTAAGAATGAGTGATTCACTCATAAAATTAATTACACATCTATTTTGTATGAATATCAAGCTGTTAAAAAATATATATTTTTTTTTCGATGCACTAAATGGCCGGCTACTAATATTTTCTTTTGCTATCTTTTGTTTAGGCACTCCGCGGCGTGACATTTAGCATCCACAATGTTTTACCTATAACAAAAAAACAAAAATTCTCGTCAATCTACATTAGAATACCTAGAAAATTACGTGCGGAATTTAAAAAATATTGTTTTATTCAAAAGTTGTAGGTATTTGAACTTAAGGGGCCAGTCCACATTAAATATTTTTAAAAATCGAAAGCAAGACTTGAAGAAATCGACGATGATGAGCAATGAGAAGGGATTTTGTACGGTGCAGGAATTGCCGATTGAGTTTAGGTGAGAGTTTTCCATAGCATAAACTTCAAACGCGTTTTTCCCGAAACAACGTTTTCAAAATCTAGGCCCATTGTATCTCTAAAACTAATAAACCGATTCTCTTGAAATTTGAACCACATATTGTAAACATGATTTTTAAATTTTGATTTTTACTCTTTTTCTTGCGAAAAACTGCTAAAAAAACGCGTTTTTAAAAACGTTTTTCGTTTATCATCTGCAATTTTTTTATTTTTTAATAAAACTTTATTTTCGAGGGTCATTTTGTAGCTGGTGTCATACCGAATCTAATGGACTTTGATTTTTTTGTTTTAGACAAGCCGTTGCCGAGTTGTGATGGAGCTACCTAGCCCACCTATCTTTGAGGCGTTACGTTAAACTGTAGTTGTTGTACTCAAAAATGAATAAAAAGGAATTAAATTTTTTTTAAATATATTTCGAGACTTTATTTATCAAGCTCAACAACTTTTATATTCATATCTTTTATAAAATCCTCAAAAAAAAGTGAACTTCAAAGTGGACTGGCCCCATAAGAAATGAATTTTCAGTGGCAAATTTCGTTACAACTGCTCATAAACTGCTCATAAAATAAAAAGTTTTCGATTATTCAGAAATTCCGTACGTACTTCTCTGCGAAATGCAATTAGAAACATAACTTTGAAATTTGAAGTAAATCAAGTGAAAATTGTTGAAGTTATTTGTCCCGCCAATTTGAAAAAAGCTGTTTCGAGAAGTTTCGAGTAGTCGGCGATTTTGTACATCGAAAAAAATATATATATTTTTTCTAACAGCTTGACTTTTATACTAAATAGATGTGTAATTAATTTTATGAGTGAAACACTTTTTCATACGAAAAAAAAATTATTAAATTCGCACATGATTTTATGCCCGTTACTGTGGCATAAGGCCTTAATGCTTTATTTTTAAAAATCATTTCTAATGCTTTCAAACGTTTCGAAACGGTTGTATGATCAACTCCTAATGATTCTGCAAGTTCTGCTAGCGTCCGACATGAGTCTTCATGAAGTAATACCTCCAATTCAACACATCAAAATCATTATTTTTGAAGCGTCTAAACCAATATCTGCATTTTGTTCCCGACAGAGCATGGTCGCCGTAAGCCTCAACAAGAATTCTGTGTGCTTCAGCTGCAGATTTTGTTTGAATAAAGTAGTGCGGTAAAATTCCCCGCAAATACTCTTTTTGTGGCGCGAAATTTGACATGTTAAACAGTATGAAGAAAAAAAGTTGTTTACACTTCGGCGAACTGACATACACTGAATTTCAAGCTGACTTATAGTAGGCTTGTAGTAGCTTACCCTACTCACTCATAGTAGGGTAGACTGGGGTCAATTGAAACGTTTTTGAGAAAATCGGTTAGTACGCCTTCATTTTATACCCTATCTGTTTGGTAATCGGCTTTAAGGCAGTAGTCTGCTTTACAGGCTTCATAAAATCGATTTGAAGAAAAGGAAGGATTATTGTATGGCCTGGGGATAGCTCATTAACATCTAATTAGTGTAAGTATCCAAAAACTTATATTTTTTTGGACCGAAAACTTTAAAGCCCGTTTTCTCGAGTTTTCATTTTCACAAGTTTTAGAAAACGGTGTCGGCGATAGCAAAAACAATTTATGTCCGATCGATAAAAATCAAAGTGATCTAGCTTCAGTATTAAATTATCTTCTATTTGAAGTAAAAAAGTTGGACAAAAGTACTATTTAAATTACTTGTTTTGCAACTTAAAGTGATTTTTTTTTCTTTCAAAAAAGTGAATGTTTTTTTTCAAACTTCGAAAAAATTTGGAATTTCATCATTTCTTCGGTATTTTTTTAGTTCATATAGAAAAGGAACTAATAAAAACTAAAATAAAATTTGGTTCGACTGTTTGAGATGCATCGCACGACCTCCATCACCGGCACCGATTTACAAGTGCAGACTCCAGGCGCCCCAGAAAAATCGTTACAACTTTGAAAAATTTCAATATTTTTTAATAATAAAAATTGTTTTTTAAAGCTTGAATATAATACACTATCGTCTCAAAATGGCGTTTACCGCAACCATTTCCTTCCCTTTCAAAAAAATTGCTGAAAAAACGTTTTTTTCGGCTTCTAAAGCAGACTACTGCCTTAATGATAGCTAGATTATCTGGCTATATGATAGCGTTATTGATTTTGCTTATGATATGCACCCAACTTAGGTATAAGCTATTTAGAAACCCTCGGAAAACGTTTCGTTTGACCCTGTGGCGGGGTCAATTGAAACAGTGCCTGGTGTTAGTCTAAATCGGTGTTTTCAACTGAGTGAACTAATGTCTCTACTAAACCCAGATACTGTTAACGATGTGTATGAAGTGATGAAGTATGTTTGTTGTGAATAAAATATACTTTTAATCAAAATAATCAGTTTCATTGCTTTTCATTCCAGTTTGAGTATCATTGAAGGTATATTAAGGTTCTTTAATATTATTGTATCTTTCGGGCGATTCCTTGGCATCTAAAAAATAAAACAAAATTTGGAAAACTTGCTTGCGTATGAAATGTTAGTTCAGGGTCAACAGAAACACATTTCAATTGACCCCGAACTGTTTGTTTCAACTGCCCCCACACCCGCGCTTTAAATAATTTATCAAACATAGCGAAAATACTAAATGTTGTAGATAGGTACTGATCACAATAAACTCAACTAGGATATTCATAGTAATGATGATTGTGAACAACGCTGAAGAAAGAACAATAGTTTTGGAGCAATCCGCAAGATACTAATAGTAAAAAAACTTACTTTTCATATCGAAAAAGCGATGCACCCACATAAAAATGTCCGACGCGCATTGAGCGACAGGTTCTGATACGCAAAGCAGTCCCTTCACCCCTCAGGGCCGGGCTGCTGTCACTATCCGTCTTCGAGTTATTCAACTTGTTTCATTTGACCCGTGTTTTCATCGATCCCAGCCCACCCTACTTCTTTATAGATGCATTACCATCATAAACTACACGCATGCAGTTCTTATAACGTCATCTGTTGGAAAACAGCGAGAACTCATTCAACGTCCTAATATAAAAAACAATATAAGTAAAACAATATTGTAAAAATATAAAATGAATATAAATAAAAAATTACATTTAAAAAAATATAAATAAGTTTTTTCTACATAAAAAAAACACACGTTTTTTTTTATTTAAAGAAAGCCCCTTTTCAATACATTTTCTAAACCCTCTTTTTCCCAGTTTCCCTCTGCCCTCCTGCGAATGCGGCTTCATCTAAGGACCCGAAAATGTTGAAGCGACAAGGGCGGGCTGAAAGTCAATGGGATGGGTCCGCAAAGACCTGCGCAAGGGGATACGAAGTAACATAACAAATTTCACTGACAAACAATAACAATAAAAGGAGAAACTATGCCAACGACAATAAATTTAAAAAAATGAATTAATAAAAATACCAAAGTGAATGCGACAACAATGACGAGCTGATAACGGAGCAGGATTAACAGTCGGTGGCAGGTGGTGGAGTATCGTCGATGATGCCGACATACCTAATTAAATCAGCGCCTACTAATTCTTTAATGTCCCCTCGTGATATGCCTGCTCAATAAATAAATTCGGGTAAGATCTCGTTTTGGCATCTTGTCATACATATATATATATATATATATATATATATATATATATATATATATATATATATGAACGCAAGGCTCTCGCGCCTGCTCTCACGTATTCCGTTGCCTTGGCTGACAGCGGGGCGCTTGTTAGTCCGCGGGACGCGACTTGGTTGGGTTGCATAAAAGAGACATGAAGAGACATGAAGAGACAGAGAGAGAGAGAGAGAGAGAGAGAGGAAGAGACTGGGCCATTTGAACGTCAAGATTCTCGTGAACGAGGAGACATGGCTCGAAGCGTAGTTTTTCCGAGCCTTGAGACGCGTTCGCCCTTTTTTTTTAACGGCGGCCATTTTGGTGATGGCGGATCACTTTAATCGTCGATCGGAACGGACAACGATCGATAAATTCTACTGCGCGGGATGAATTCTTCAAATAATCGCAAGAAGAAAGAGAGGGAGAGGCATCGAATGAGAGAGGGAGCGAGAGGTGGAGAATGAGAGAAAACGTGTATTTCTGTGAGTTTGAGCTTCCTGGCGTTCGCCATCCGAGTTGAAACGAGACATATAGCATAAAACACACAACAACGAGCCACCTCGAAAGGATACCGCGTGCTCTCTTGCTCGTCACAGAGAGATCTTCGGAGATCGGCATGGCAATGGCGACCGGTTTTTCGTCGCCGTTCTTTCTTCTTTTTTCCTCTCTCTCATTCTCTCTCTCTCTCTCTCTCTCTCTCTCTCTCTCTCCCCCTCCCTATTCGTCTCTCTCTCTCTTTCTCATTTTTATATCAACAATCTAAACAATACGTTCTTCATCAACGTACCAACCAAATGCATTGTTTGGGTTCTTCAATTTCCCTCTCTCTTTCTCTTCCCCTTCCGCGATCGCAAAAGTTCCCAAAGAGGTTCCCGCATTGCCCAGGGGACCCAAAAACTGGACCATTCCGTCTAGAATTTGCGTGAACTCTCCAGACAGCGAAAGAAAGTGAAGTTGCCAAAAAAAAAAACAGCAGCGGCGATACGCCGGAGGGGGAAGGGGTTCCTGTGGAAGGAGAGAGAGAGAGAGAGCGTGACTCGCATAGACAAAATTATACGAGTTCCGGGGCATTTTATTCGGCCGTATTACGGTGATTATGTCTTTTGGCGGAGAGGCCCCCAGGGATCTGTGATGCTCGAACCGAAACATTTTAATTCTTTTTTTTCCGCTTCTCTAATCTTTTTTCGCTTATTGAGTGTGTGTGTGTGTGTTTTTTTTTTTTTAATTTATTATTTCTTGCCTATATCCTTTTTAAGGATTCCCCCGCAGTTGATTGGTTCGAGGGCCTCCGAGAGTGTCGTCCTCTACGTGACTTGCGGGTCGGACGGGAGACCCGCAGCGAAAAATCGTCGCGCCCCGAGTAGACAAAAAAATAGGATGGCCTGAAAGAAAAAAATTACACGCGACCCAAGTGGCCCTCCCAATTCCTAATGATTATTATCATTATCCTTAGACGCGAAATACGCTAGGATTTAGCTCTCCCGTTTCCCGGAACGTTCATTATCCCGTTCCAACGATTTTTGCACCCCCCCCCCCCCCAACTCCATTCCAATCCTTCTACTTTTTTCCGTTTCTTTTTGTCTCTTCGGCTGACGAAAAAGTCTGCCGTTTCTCATTTGAATGCGTCGTTTGCTATGCGGAAAAAACGGGGGCTCGATCCGCAATTAGGTTTCGAACCGGAAACTCGTCTATCGTCGTCGCTCTCTGTTTCTCTCTCTCTCTAGATCTCTTTCTCTCCTTCTCCCCCGCTTTTTTCTAGCCCCTGCCAAATTTTCTTTCTTTTTTCTTACCTCACCGATCAGAGAGGATTTCGCGAATGCAAATGGAATAATAATGAAACGGAGCAGAAATGAAATAACGCGGAGACAGGATTAAGTAACGCTGAGAGTAATACGGAGAATGATTGATTGATTGATTAAATGATCCATCGATTGATTGATTGATACATCGTGTGTTCGACGGTGAAGTTCGGGAACGCGTAATAGCAAAGCGGTGCACAAAAAACAACGCGAAATAAAGATATGGGGAAATTGTAAAAATGTAATGTTGGGTGAATAATTATGAAATTGACGATCAAAGTTAAAAAAAAAACATTGAAGATCAATAATTGTGAAATGGAAGATAAAGGGAAGGGGAAGTGCAAGAAAAAAATAAGGGAATGAGGGAATAAGAGGAGATGAGTTTAAGGGCACGAAAAATAAGGGCTTACACATAAGCAAGAGAATAGAAGAATGAGGAAATGAGAAAGCAGGAGAACGAAAAATAAGAGTATGAGAGAATAATATTTTTTTTAAATAGAGAGAGAAAATTACAAGATAGATTGCGAAGGGAGAGGGACAGAGCTACAAAAAGCGGGTAAGATAGAAAGAAAAAAGAAAGAAACCGAGAGAGAGACTACAGTAAATGAGTATTTACAGCAACTGGTGAGTAGCTGAAATGTAGCCTCGTGGGTGTATGGAATAGAGACAGATCAAAGTACAAAAAAAAATACCTAACAAGAAATATTCTACAATATAAAATGAAATCAAACAGCACAATTAGCAGAAACATAAATACGACAAAAGTGTAAAGCATGAAAACAAAACAAGACAAAAATAAAATAATACAATATTGAAAATACAAAAAAAGTACGGACAACAAAAATGAAACAAGGTAAAATAAAAATAAAACGATGTATTACAAAAAAAAAGCAAGACCAAGAAACTATAGTGCGCATTGATGTAATCCGGTAAGGGAGAAATATGTATAGTGGGGTTGCTGTATTGAAAACCCGAAAGGGTATGCCGACCAGGGAAATAGAACTACCTACTACTACTAATACATTACCCGAAAAATAAGAGAGAAATATTTTGAAAAACAAGTAAGAAAAATGAAACCAGACAAAATACAAATAACACAATACAAAAAAGATAAGTAAAGAATATTCAAACAATACAAGCAACAAAAATGAACCAAGGCAAAATACAAGTAATACTATACAAACAAATACAATACACATACAAGTTAATACAACCCAATATGAAATAAGGCCATTAAAAAAAAACTGTAAATAGTACAAGACACATTGGAGAATACATTTAAAAAAACGTTTTTTTTTAAATTGAAAGTAATACATGACATATTGGAGAATATATGAAATAAATCCGTTTTGTGAGAACTAAAAATAATACAAGACCAATAGAGGATACATGAACTGAAACCATAAAAAAATGAAAATAATACAAGACACATCGAAGAATATATCGCAAAATAAGATAAAAATGCGATATGCCAAGATGATAAAAGAAGAAGAAAAAACCGAGCAAAGGAAAGCTATCGAAACGCAAGGAATAAAAGAGTCCTCGGGGCTCCTTTATTCCTCAAAGGGGAAACGGTCCGTGCGGTACAGATGCGGTTGCCTGTGGTGTCGGGGACATGATTGGCACGTTGGTCGTTATACTCTTGGCCATTCGGCGAACGCATCCCTCGGACAGGCCATCGTAATTAGGCTTGATTCCGGCGCCAAACAACACCCCCCATTCTCTCTCTCTCTCTCTCTCTCTCTCTCTCTCTCTCTCTCTCTCCTTCTCATCGGACTCGTCATTACTTGGCTAAGCTTTACAGAAATTTGTCGAGTGATAAAAAGAAAAGAAAAAAGAAAACGAGATCAACGTCGTACCCCGACTGCGGTTCGTCGAAAGAGTTGAGCCTTAAGGAATTTCGTGGGTGGATCGTCAATGTGCGAGCCTGAGAGACTCGGGCCAAAGTGTCCCCGGGCTATTCTGCACTAGACTATCTTTTCCCCTTTGCTGTTTTTTTTTCCAAAGGCAGACGATCCCTTGGGTCTCCATTGGCGTGCTAAGAATCGCGAACTGGACAACTACCCCGGGGGAAACATTCTGGGAGAGCGACAGAGCGAGAGAGACAGAGGACTCACTTTAGACGACAAGTTCTCCGAACTCCGAGATTATCGTCATTACGATTATCTCTCCGCAAAAGCGCCACGAGGCTCGCCCCAATGCATCTCAATTTGTGTTTAACCCTTGTGCAACGTGCCATTGGAACGAAACGGCAGAGCATCTCCATAGGACGATACACCCTTCGTCTCTTCTAGTCTTGATGCCTTGAACATTGAATGTGGGGGAACACGGGGCAAGATGATGACGCTAAAGTCATGTTCAAATAAAACAGCACACACACGAGTCAGTAAACTTCGATTATTCTTTTCAACTAATCAATATTGATTAGTGTTTTAATTTGGAAAGCAAAAAAAAATCAGTCTTTCCGATTGTTACCAGACAATATATATGTTTAATTAAATGTTTATTTTTCCCATTGGCCGGTATGCGGGGCAAGATGAAACAGCGCTGCCCAGGTAGGGAATCAAAAGGCTGACGATGGAAACAAACTTGTGCGAGCCTTGTTTCACCGAGCCTGAGTGAGACAGACCTGGGCCAGGTTTCATTGCATCGTTTGGAGCAGCCTGGAACCAAGAATGGCTGCTTAGCCTAAACTCAGGGTTATTTCAAGCTTTATTCAGCCAGTGAATTTTAAGGCTAAAAAATCAAGGCTGGATGCAGGCTTGTTTCAGGTTGTGATAAAATAAAATAAATTTTGAATAATTTTTTCTCTGTACCTTTATGAAAAAAAAAATTAGCAATAAATTTGTCGGGTGCGAAGGTACGAAAAACGAAAGCGAAGGAGGCAGCTCAGAACATATAAACATATTCTCTTATCGATATTTATGAGGTACACAAAAAAGTTTTTTTTCTCGTCACATACACATTTCGTATATACTCACTCTCTGGGGTTTGCGTACACTCTGTGTATTACGTGTCCCATAAACAATAAATAAAATTAAGTATTGTGTTTAAAATATTTTATATATATTTTATAACAAATAATATAATGAATAATAAAAATATATAATAAATAAAATAAATTCTTTACAAATTTATTAAATTTACCCCAATGTAGAATATAGAAAACTAAAAACAGACCTCATATAGCCTCGAGAAGAGTTTGGGATAAGCTTGGTCATAAATGCTCGTGAAGGCTTCATTAAGGCTCGTTTTGAACCTTGTTGTTTCGTCGTTTCAGGCTTAGTACAGACTTTTCTACCAGCCTTTGGTCAAGCCTGTGTGCAACAGCCTGAAACCGCGTTATCATTCAGGGGTTCAGCTAGGCCTGAAATCAGGCTGGTGCTCAGCCTGAATTAAAAAATGTGAGCCTTGTTTCAGAGCTTGGCGAGCCCTTTTTTCATCGTCAATTCCTACTTGGGTGGGAGAATAATAGGACACGAATTGTTGGCATCTTTCGCATATAAAAGTGGTTTCATTCTTGATACCAGCAATTTGGCAAGCCAATCGTCCAAGTTCTGTAGTATTTAGTCCGAACAATCTTGCGTCCATATCATTATAATCATTTTTAAGTTCTTTTTCTTCCCCTAGTTGCAACACTGGTTGAAGAGCCTCTTCCGGCTTTCCTCTTCCGGCTTTCCTATTGGGCCTCTTCCGGCTTTCCTATTGGGAGCACAAATAAGTCTCCGCCGTTTGACAAAAGATGGCCCCACCAGGAGGTTATGGTTGAAATTGTCATATGTAAAAGGTCATATCGTAAGGTTGGACATCTGGCAAGACCTCGAAATATTACCGATTTTTTTATCAACATCGCATAATTTTTTTCGTGCGGAAATGTCGAGTTTTGCGCCGATTAAGCGTAATTTGCAGGAACTTTTGATTCACTTCTTTATTTGGAAGAAATCTGCAGCTGAGGCGCATGGACTGCTTGTAGAAGCATACGGTGAGGGTGCTTTAAGTGAGAGAAGTTGTCGTGAGTGGTTTCAAAAGTTTAAAAACGCTGAGTTTGACATTGAAGACAAAGAACGTAGCGGAAGATCGAAAGTGTACGAAGACGCGGAATTGGGAGCATTATTGGAGGGAGATTCGTGCCAAACGCAAGAAGAACTTGCACTTACATTAGGAGTGACTCAACAAGCACTTTCACAGTGTTTGAAATCGTTAGGAATGATTCAAAAGCAAGATAATTGGGTTCCATATGAACTGAAGCCGTGAAACGTTGAACGCCGATTTTGCACATGTGAAATGGTGCTTGCCAGGCATAGGTCAAAACCTACTTAGAAACCCTCAATTGGGAAGTTTTAACCCACCCGCCGTATTCACCAGACATTGCTCCCTCTGATTATCATTTATTTCGTTCGATGACGCACGGCCTGTCTGAGCAGCAATTTACATCATATGAAGATACCAAAAATTGGGTCGATTTGTGGATAGCCTCAAAAGGTGAAGAGTTCATCCGACACGGTATCCATATGCTGCCAGAAAAATGGGAAAAAGTAGTGGCTAGCGATGGACAATATTTTGAATAAAACATAAAGTACCGTTCTTTCACAATAAATGCGTCATTTTTTATTTAAAAAAAGGCAGAGACTTATTTGTACCCCCAATAGTTTCATTGCACCCCTTCTAACGTTAATAGGGATACGTTGTAAAATATTGCGGCTTTGCGAGCGCTTGTATTCATCTTGTCCCATTAGACGGTTAACGAATTACCAAAACATCACGCAATAACCTTGACCATTTCTGATCAACCGTTCTTATTGTATTATTAATTAGTCTATAGTTCTTATTGTATTAATTATTAGTCTATTGTGTTTACCTACCTGTCTCGAATCATTATCAGCAACTCAAATGAAGTGAAACGATGGTAAACTTTACCAAAAATTACATCGTTTTGTCAAAAAATCGATACTGTTTTCTCACTCGAGATGAGTACCTCCGCCACAGTTGATTCTTTCACACTCATTCGCCTCTCCGCCGCCCCGCCAAACTCCAACAGGAGCACTGTGCTAGCGCACACTGTTTATGATTCATCTTAACCCCGCGTATTCCTCTTGCCTACATACCTTTTTCGTGCCGTTGTCTTTTTCTTCCTTCGAAGCCCTCCCGAAGACACGTTCGAACAGGCATATCAATTAATTTGTGGCGTTTCATCCGATTGGCAGCCGCGCGGTGGGCTCGACGAATTTTCGGCTCGACTGGGGGATGAGGGATGATCGATGGTTACGTGTCGTCAAGATTCGTTTGATTAAGCTCTCTCTCTCTCTCTCTCTCTCTCTCTCTCTCTCTCTCTCTCTCTCTCTCTCTCTCTCTCCTCCGAGGCTGTTCAGGACATTCCAGATTGGAAGAAGAACGACAAACTTCACACGAAAGTTAATAGGAAATGAATGCACTTTCATTGTATATATTAATATTATAATATTAACATATAGAATATTATCGTAAATTATTGCTTAATTTCGTAATTGAGTAATCAAATAATTAATTTAGTAATTAAGGGTTTAGTTTAGTTAAGTAATTCATTTAATAATAAAGTGTTTAGTTTGACATTATCTCTCATTTTTTTTTAAATAAAATAGGAGAATTATTTTATTCAAACTTCAAGCATATAAAAGTACAACGTTTGAACAATATTTTATAAAATTTTCAATTTTTTTTGAAAATTCAGCCGTTTAGAACTGGTTTTTGGAGACCCCTTAGAAAAAAGTATCCTCGCGGTGGTCAGGATACCCAGATAGACCGACGTACCTCATATTGGCATCACATGTACACTTTCTCTGCGGCATAGAAAGTCTCACAGCTATGTATCCCTTATGAGTGCTCCCCTTGACGTTATATTGTCATCACATGATGATTCACAATAACACATCCAAATGAAGCAAAGTTGTTCTCACGCGAATGTGCATGCAGTGAATTCATCAGGACTAGCAAAATCGGCTCACGAATATCCAACAATAAGTGAGTGCATATGGGGCTCATATGGGTGTCACGGCGTGATGAAATTGTAGTGCTCCTACGGAGCTCTTATTGGCGGCATGGCGCGACGGAACTATGTTGTGCTCATATGGAGCTCATATGGGTGTCACGGCGTGAAAAATTCAAAAATGGGGAATAAAAAAAATCTGGTAGTATTTTTATTTCCATATGCTTTATTTATGTTCCTGCCTATATGATAAATTGATTTAAGGGGCCAGTCCACTTTGGAGCCACGAAAAAAGGCTTTCCCGCGATGTTTTTGAGATTTTTATAAATGATATGTATATAAAAGTTGTTGGACTTGATAAATAAAGTCTTGTAATACATTTTTTTTTAATTTCATGCATTTTTATTCATTTTTAAGTACAAAAACTATAGTTTAACATAACGCCTCAAAAATAGGTGGGCTGGGTAGCTCAATCACAACTCGGCAACGGCTTGCCTGAAACAAAAAATCAAAGTCCATTAGATTCAGTATGACACCAGTTACAAATTGACCTTCGGATTTAAAGTTTTATCAAAAAATAAAAAAATGGCAGATGAAAAACGAAAAAAAAGTTTTTAAAAACGCGTTTTTTTCCGCAGTTTTTCGCAAAAAAAGAGTAAAAATCAAAATTTTTAAACCATCGAGGTTCATCTTGTTGCGAATCATACTTACAATATGTGGTTCAACTCTCAGGAGAATCGGTTTATTAGTTTTAGATATACGATGGAGATAGATTTTGAAAACGTTGTTTCGAGAAAAACGCGTTTGAAATTTATACTATGAAAAAGTCTTACCTAAACGCAATCGGCAATTCCTGCACCGTACAAAATCCCAAATTGTAAAATAAGTTGTGATCGCAGCAAAAAAAGTCAATACTATCTAGAAGAAGTGTGCAACATTTAAACAAGATCGGTGAATTCGTTTTTGAGAAATCGCGTCTACCTACTTCCAAAATACAGTTTTGAGAAAAAAGCGATTAGTTTTAAGTAGGAATAAAACGGAGATTTTTTTTTACCTTGTAATCGTCGATTCTTTTTCGAAGTCGAAATTTTTTTTTAAATCGATTTTTTTTAATTTCACAACCCATGTGACCCCTTGAGTAATTAACTTAGTAATTAGGTACTTCACCTCTAGTAATTGAGTCATCTTTAAATAATTCATTACTAATAATTACGTAGTTTAAAAATAATTGATTACCCGTAATCAAGAAATTTATCAGTAGTAATTACAAGTGATTAGTTTATTTATTTATTACTAGAGACATTAATTGTTTATTATTATTCATTACTTATTAGTATTATTATTATTACTATTTTGAAGCAATATATACTTTATTAATTTTTAAATCATCATTTATTTTTGTTAAGCAACTTAATGGAGCTTAACCGACGGTCGGTCAGTTTGTGGCAATCGACAATTATTTGAGCATCAAATGGTAAAAAAGCGACGAATAAACGAACATAACTTCTTTCGGTAATGCGCTGCTCTTGGCTGTCGATCCGATAGAAAAAGATCTCGACTAGCTCGACTGATGAACTAGTGGCTCGGATCGATACCGGTTGTCGGTAACAAAGAAAACCTTCTAATCAGTTGCAACAGTTCGAGCTCGAGATTTCCCAGTTAAAGTAGTTCCTCGGCGAAAATCTCAACCAAAAGTTTACATACTATGTTCATGTTTAAAAGACTGATAATTGGTTCAATTAGTAATAAATAAAATTAAAAACTACGCAATATTGACTCGGTACTAGTAGATAATACGATGGATATCATTTATTGCCGTAAAATATATTTTATATTGTGTTTGTGATCTACCATTGACAGTAAACTTTTTGCCGGGACTGTCCAGGCTTTGCCCCAATTGTTTTTTTTCCCGGCTTTGCCAGGATTTGCACCAAAATTGTGAGGGCTTCTCATGGTTATATCTTCGAAACTAGGTGGTGAATCATTCTCATTTTTTTTCACATTATTCGTGATATCTTACTCTAGCTTATCCTCGTTTTTTTATCAATTTCTTAATTTTGCTCAATGATGCTCCGTTTGCCCATCATAACGCATTTGTTACGTGTAAACCAAGCCAACTTTAAGTGTAAATATCTCAGGTTTGGGGTGGTCAAACTTATTCAAATTGCACAAATGTTTGGATAATGTATTAAATAACATATATGTCAAATTTCGACCATTTCTTAATTCAACTCTTCTGTGGAGGTACTACCTTAACCAAGCGTACCATTAGTACAGCGTACCGCAAATGTAGAATACGCCGTACCCTACAGTACCGGTAATGTACGGGTACGGGATACAAGCATAGTCGTACCTCCACGGTACCGCTACCGTGGAGTTACACCGTACTGCAGTACACGGTGGCTCCACAGTGGGGATACTATGCCGGTACCGTACTGGTACATTGGCGGTACAGCGTACCGGTCATGTACCAGTACCGTACGCGCATACGAGGTGGCAACAGTACCGGTACGGCGCACTCCACATGAGCGGTACATTTGCGGTACGTGGTTAGCTGGGTTGACCAATAAAATGTTTCTATTGAATGGTAGCTCGCTTATTATCATCGTCACCGAGGCCGGATCCACTCAGCCGGTAGTGCAGCATTTGCCCCTGATCGATCGAAGGTAAATCTGTTTCCGATATTATCGACGAGCCTCTCAGTCTTTTTTCCGACACTCGCATTTTCGTTTTCGTCTCCGATACAAAAAAAAAAATCCCGTTGGGTCGGGAAAAATGAAATCCTCATCGATAAATAAATGGACAGTCCATAATTATCTTTCTCAAAGAATGCTTTTCCCCGAATATATTCAATATAACGATGATTTTGGATAACATTATTCGCAATGTTCCGGACTTACGAAAATTGATTCGTCGATGTTCGATAACTTGTTTTTTTTAATTGTTTTATTGTTTAAATTTTAAACGTCCTAACGTTACGTCCTATATATATCTACAGGAAAAGTACAAAGTTATAAGTTATTATGCGGTAATAATCTTGTAGCGGTAATGATAATTATTGTTTAGGTACTTAGCGGTGAGTGTTTTTTTTTAAATATATATATTTTTGTAATATATATATATATAAATATATACGTATATATTTATATTTATATATGTAGTTTTATCTTTTTTACCATTACAATGAGAACTGAGCGAGTTATTCTTTGTTCGATCGGCAAGGAAGGAAAGGAGCATTTTAATTCCACGGTATCGCTGTTCAACGAGGCGGCCCTAACAGGGCGCGACCGTACAGGGGGCAGGGGGCGGAAGCGAGCAGGCACTGTATACAAAAATAATTATCATCAGGGCAAGCTGGAGGAGGCACAAAATAAATTACTGCTCGTCGAGCCAAATGCCTCTGCGAATAATACGAATGGGCACGACCCGTTGAACGACCCGAAAAAAAAATCTGAAATATGAAAATCAGAATGAAAGTTAAAAAATAAAATCAGTAATGAAAAACCGCGTCGAAATTCTTTTCGGAGCAACGAGCCGTGTCCATCTTCGATCAAAACTCGAAATGCACTTTTCATTTCCTTTTCATTCTTCGTTTTTTTTTGGTTTTTAATCGTAAATTCTTAATCCTCGACGCTACGCACGTCTACGAGTACCACGGAGAGAAAGAGAGAAAGAGAGAAAGAGGAGAGAGTCTGCACATTCGACAAAACATTTCCAACCAACTCTTCGCAGTTTTTATTGCGATAATAACTATCATCATCATCATCATCATTATTATTACCATGAATATTAATAATATTATTACTATTCTTATGATTATTTGATAATTCGTCACGGATTTCGGGAATAAAAAAACGCGAGATTTGTGCCTCGTCTCTCGTGCGCGAGAGACCAATTGCGCGTTTTTCTATCGTGCGATCCGAGTGACCTCTCCGTATTTTCCGTTTTCTCCGTTTTTTTTCTTCTTCCTTCATCAAAGGCTCGCAATTGCCAAAGCGTAACTTGATTATTCTGCTCGAATAAATACGAATACAATATTACACAGGCGTTCGTCCGCGCGCGCGAGGCTAGTCAATTTTCTTTTCACTTTTTATTTTTGTCCATTCATTTTCTTCCTTTCCATTCATTTTTATATTCTCGCAGCTCTCCCCTCTCGTGTGCACACTTTCGCGACTCGTCAAACCGGAAGTACCTCGCTGGACTCGCCCGTAATGTCTTTCCTTTTTTTTTTTCATCTTTCTTTGCGCATTTAGTCTTCTTTCTTCGTTCACGTTTTCCTTCGCAACAATTTTCATTTTTTCGCCACGATTATCCACGCCTACGCCGATTCACGTGGTGAGAGAATTCTCGAAGCTCCTTAAACGTTTAGAGCATAATTTTTAAAAAATATTTCTCATGCACCCACAGTGGGCCCAGTGTTCTATAATACATACGTATATATACCGGGGGGGGGGGGGGGGAGAAGATCGAGAAGCAAGCTCGCGGATACATTGTCATAAAAAACCTGAGACAGGAAGCCGAACATTTTCTTGATCTATGCCGAAGCTACGTTAGCTTGTCCTTTTTTATCGCTCCTCATTCTTTCAGTATATATATATATATATATATATATATATATATATATATATATATATATATATATATATAAATGTGGGAGTGTATATATATGTATGTATTGTATATAGATTTAACCGTATATTAATATATTTGGCGTGACTCGTGAATCGTTATTCGATAACGATAGTAATTTCCCTTGCCTTTCTTACTTTACGATAAATTAAAACCGTGGTGACCTCCGGAGAACGATATATATATATATATGTCTATGTAACGAGTGATTAGGAAAAAAAACTACCCAGTATTTTAAATTTAAGCAAAAATAAAAAATAAAAACAGTAATAAACTCAACGTGACTGTACATAAGAAAGTATTGACCTCCCCCGCATCTTTTTCTCTCTTTCTCTCTTTTTTTTTCTCTCCATATGACTTACAATTTTATTTACACTTTGTCGGTGTCTCGATGTTGCGTATGGCTGTTTATTCGTTTCCCCCCGTCTCTCGCCTTTCCGTTGTTCTCCTCGCCTCTGCCGCGGCGATCGATCGATCGGTTGTGCAATTCGTTATCCCCGAAAATTGCGACGCGTTGAGATCGGGTTCGATAAGAAGTGAGCAGGCAGGAGGAGAAAGGGGAGGGAGAAACGACGAGCCGCATTGAAAAGAAAAGAAAATTGATAAAGGGGAGGGAGAAAAACCTCGCAATTTGCGAGACAACGTCGATTTTCCATTTCGTTCGAATGTGCATTGGGATTGAAAATCGTGAGGGGTGGCGAAAAAAAGGCACACCCGATACTTTTGTTCCGGGACTGAAGAGAGGGGAGTCGGGGAAGGGGCAAAGGAGCGGGTTGGGAAGGGAGTGCGAAGAGAGACCAATAAATAAGAGACGTCGATGAAAGATCTTGTCCGTTTGCGGATCCTCTAGACCGGTGGTAGTGCCCAGAGGGTCGCGGTTTTGTCCGCCGATGTGCTGAGAAACGAAAATTCCGTTGGATGCCAGCGACCGGATATTACCTTGTCCTGATGCTGGGCCACCACTACGCTCGGCAACGGCATCGTCAGGTCACCTGCAACAGCCCCAAGGCACGATTCTTCGTCAGGCAAAGCGAGGCAGAGAGTAAGTACAGTCCTTTTTTCTTTTGCGGGATATTGCTTTTTTTCCCTCCATTTTGCAATGGTCAAATGAGACCTATATTTCTTATTATTGTTCGGTTTTTGAATAAAAGGCAAAACGAGACGAGAATAATTGTATATATGGTCTAAAAGAGAATTATTTGTTCAGTTGAAAAAATATATAAATTTTAAGCCCCAACATATTATTAGTGTGAATGAAATATCATTTTACGGGGCCAATCCACTTGGTAACTTTCAAAAAATCGAAAGCATGCAGGACTTGAAGAAATCGACGATGATGAGCAATCAGAAGGGATTTTGTACGGTGCAGGAATTGCCGATTGAGTTTAGGTAAGAGTTTTTCATAGTATAAACTGCAAACGCGTTTTTCTCGAAACAACGTTTTCAAAATCTAGCTCCATCGTATCCCTAAAACTAATAAACCGATTCTCTCGAAATTTGAATCACATATTGTAAACATTATTCGCAACAAGATGACCCTCGATGGTTTAAAAATTTTGATTTTTACTCTCTTTTTTGCGAAAAACTGCGAAAAAAGCGCGTTTTTTGAAACTTTTTTCGTTTTTCATCTGCCATTTTTTTTATTTTTTGATAAAACTTTATATCCGAGGGTCATTTTGTAGCTGGTGTCATACTGAATCTAATGGACTTTGATTTTTTTGTTTCAGACAAGCCGTTGCGTTACGTTAAACTATAGTTTTTATACTTAAAAATGAATAAAAATTAATAAAAAATTTTTTTTAATGTATTTCAAGACTTTATTTATCAAGCCCAACAACTTTTATATTCATATCTTTTATAAAATCCTCAGAAAAAAATCGCGAAAATAGTCTTTTTTTCGCGGCTTCAAAGTAGACTGGCCCCTTAATAATGAAGTGATATTATTACAATAACAAAATTAATATAGAGTTATAGGAGTGAGGGAGGGGGGTACTGCTATTAGTATTAAGATTACTTAATTGATTAATGGGAAATAAATTAAGAATTATTCTTGAGTCTGGTTAATTATAAATAATCATTATTTAGTATTATAATTATTAACTTGTATGCATACCCTTAAAAGGGACAACTTGATGTAAACATGCAGACACTAATACATTGATCACTATTATTTTTAAATTATTAAATGGAATTAATGTATAATTATTACTGAATAATATAGTAATTTTATCATCTCCATTTTTACTATAAACAGTGAATAAAATTGATTATTTTTTGTATGAAATCAGTAGGAAATTGCATTTAAGCGGAATAACAGTTAAATGTTTTGTACAAAGGATTATTTGTACAAGACTATTATTATGAAATTGAATCAATTAATTGATAACCAATTAATAATTATTATTGAGTATTGTTATTCAATAATCATCTTTTGGTGTTATAATTATCAATTCGCGCACACCTTTAAACGATACATTTTAAAGTAGAGATACTGATACGAATAAATTGATTACTATTATTATTGAATTACTGAATCGAATTAGTGTACGATTATAAAATATCATTGTTATTTTGTAATCCTTGTTCAATATCATAATTATTAAATTAAATTTAATTATTATTATGATGAAATGAATAGAAATATTGCATTTAAGCGCAACGATAGTTAAATATTTCGAACGAGAGATATTAGACTTTCAATTTGAAAAAAAAACTATTCAATTTACAACCGTGAAATAACTACATACTTTTTTGAAAAATTATTGAATTTTCACTCCGTAATTGTTGTACTTATACATTAAAAATAATAAGCAGTTCCTTCCAAACACGTTCAAAAAAACATCACCCCTATTGCTAACCGTTTTAACAACCGTTTAATAAAAAAATTAAAAAAATAATAATAACCATAATAATTTTAGTTTTAAGGCCGTCACGGCTGTTCAAGCTTTGCCAAAATAACAATAATATTGTTAATAATAATAATAATAATAATAACATTGACAAAAATGTTTTTTTTTTCGAAAAAAAAACTACTAAAAAAGGGGATTTTTTTCTTCACACTCACGTTGCAAATCCGTGAGTACGAGTTTGTTGTCGTAGCCCCCGGTGAGCAGATAATAAGCCGACGGTGAGAATCGTATGCTTCTTATATCGGCGGCGTGGGGCTTGAAGCACTGGACCGTTCGTCCGCCCCTAATATCGAAAAGCACGCAACTGCTGTCCTCGTGGCCGGAAACCAAGAGTCTACCGGACGGATCGACGCAAAGCGCCGCAACCGGGCTCCCAACCTGCAACGGTATAAGATTCTACTGAGACGAATAGTGTCCACGTTCCTCTCGCTACGTAAAACGACCATGAACGTCCGGCGAACATTCGATCCCTTGTAAATAAAGAGCAAAACGATACAGTGTCTTTCTTCGTGTGCGTATATGCGTGTTCCTGTATGTGTGTGGGGTGTGTGCTTTTTTATGGCGACGGTGGGAATAATGCTGGTGCGAATAAAGAGTAATGCAAGAAAAATGTACTAACAAATTGTAGGATCGAACATTCGCACGGACGAGAAACGTAAGACGATAATAGAAAAACGAAAAGCTACGTAGTAAAAGAAAAGAGGTATGAGAAAAAGAAACAGACGCGATGGAAAAATGGATGCCCGTGAGGAATTTCCACCCTCGAGAACTTTTTCCCCCCATGTAAAAGAGATCATTATTGTCATTATTATTAAGAGTTTCATGTTATTATAATATTATTTAGGAGCTTATTTATCATTATTATTATTCACTATAACGCGGCTATAAAAACTGATTAATTTTTTTTTAATTATAAATCGGGTAAGAATTTATACGACAGAAATCCGAAAAAAAAATGATTACGCACTTATGATGAGATAACCTCAATTTAAAGAATAAATAAAGTGACAGTAAGATAATGGAAAATAAATTGAAAAAAAAAAGAAAAAAAAATCGCACCCCAAACTTCCGATAAAAGTATTCTATTCTTCATTATTATTAATAATAATGATAAATTCCCGGTAATGATAATAGTAATTAAAACACTGACAGTAACGATAATTTTTCTGCCCATTTTCGTAAAAAGTAAACATTATCTTTAAGGGGCTATACCAGTGTGACATCCAAAAAATCGATTTCTTTTTTGCCTTTTACGACAGTTTATACTTCCAAGAATATCATTATCAGTTATGTCATTTATATGAATATCATTTTATCTTGCAAAAATCATTGTAACTCAGGTAACTCAATTATAACTCAAAGAGTTATATATAGAGTTTATTATAACTCAAAGAGTTATAATATATAACTAAAGTTATATATTATAACTAAACTAGTTATATATTATAACTCAAAGAGTTATAATATATAACTAAATATAACTAAATATAACTAGAGTTATATTATAACTCAAAGAGTTATAAGAGAACTCAAAGAGCAATTATCCGATTGACTTGAAATTTGAACTGAGTACTCTTGAATATATTTACTCCACAATGACGTAGGATATTTTTGATTGGATAAAAATTAACGATTTGGCATTGAAAAAAACGACCATTTTATAGGCAAGAAAACAGACTTTTTGCCATAATTACGCCATTTTGTTAGATTTTGATATTTTTCGAAAATCCTACGTCATTATACAGGAAATACCTTCCAGTTTAACGACATTTTTTACTTTTTCGGTTTCAGCTACTCAATCGGCCGGAATCATGTCAGCAGTGGAGAAACTTTTTTTTTCGGCGCCTCCGAAGGCAGCGCACGCGTCGCTTGGATCACAATATTTTTCTATGCAAAAATTATGTAATATAGGTCAAATGCAGCCAAATGTATTCTTAATTTTCCGAAACATCTAATAGAGTACTTTTCTTCCAAAAAATTCCCGAAAATCACCCAAATTTTCAGCGTTCACACTTTTATAGCCCCTTTAATACTTCATTCTCGTCATACCTATTAAAATTAAAACCACCATTTTTCACTAACTCAGCATTTTATGCCTCATACAAATGGAGAAAAAACTTCAATTTTTTTTTTTCAAAGCCAAATAAAAGCCCTAAAATTCCTAGATCTCCAGTCGCTATTTTTTAAAAAATGAAAATAAGTCTGCTTCCTGTTGTTACGCGAGGCAGGAAAAACCTTCGTTACGTCCACTTCCGGCAGCCGAGAGATAATCGAGCGGTGGAAGTCGATTCGGCGCGGGGGGGGGGGGGGGTGACGATGATATTCCGTTGAAGGATTGTGGCAGAGAAGAAACATTCGCACTAACCCTGCTCCCGGGAACAGTAGCGGGTGTCACCATGTTCACGCATCCTCTCGTTCTCAAGTCCCAGAAGCGCACAGTCTTGTCGTGGGAGCCGCTCACGAACATCGCCCCGCCCCAATTGTAGAGGGTCAGCACGTGGCCGCTGTGGCCGCTTAGGGCCTGAAACGGCGTGCCGGTCGCGCAATCGGTCACGTAGATCTTGCAATCACCGGCGCCGCCGCTTATCAGGAGGCTGGACTTGTTCGACGTGTCCTCGAGGAAGCAGAGATCGCGGACCGTGCCGTCGTGCATCGTCAACTCGACCTCTTGTCCTGCGATTGGAGATTCAACAAAAAACAAGAAGAATGAGGAGATCCATTACAACGATGTTTACGCCGATAATTTGCACGATCTTGTAAATTTATTACGTGTCAAGAGGTGCGCCTGTGGCGCCATCTTCAAAAATCGTGTACTTGTGTGCATCATTTGTTAAATAATATCCAAACATTTTGTAGCTATTTTCGAGAACTATTATTATTGTTGTGGAGTAGATTAATTACTTGTATGTTATATTTTGATAATACAATATCGATTGATACAAGTAATTACGAGAAATTATTGAGTAATAATGCCAAACTGTAACTAATTGCAAACCAACATTTTATACATTTGCGTAAATATATATATATATATATATATATATATATATATATATATATATATATATATATATATAGAATTCACTATGTATATATAAATATATATTCGGAACATAAACGATGATATTGATCGATATTAAAAACGTATAATCATTGACAAATATTATTATTATTTATTATTATCATCATTATTTGTATTATTTATTTAAATATTTATTTATTAATTATTATTGCCACTCATTATTATTCATAATTATAAATTATTATACTTATTGTTATGAAAAATAATTATCGATATACGTGTATTTAACACTTGTATACCCTTGCGGGCTTTTACATTCTCCGCTCCGTCCCACCTTGCCCCGCTTACACTAGTCTTAAACTTGGATGTAGAATGACAGATAAATCACAATTACAATGACATTAACAATACAATACATTTAGTTAAAAATTAAATTTCTCCTTCCTCTTCTCTCTCAGTCGCCTCTGCCCTTCTCTTTGCTGGCTTTTCGAACTTTCTCACTATCTCGCACATATCCTCAATTATCTCTTTACCCTCTAGGGCCTCGACCCATCCTGCTCGGTCGTTCTGGTATTGTTCCGTCCTAGTCCGGTGAAAGAGACGAAAACCCAGCACTTTTTGGCGTAAACTATGAATTTTCGACCGAAGGTAGATGGTTGCATGCTGAAAGTAACCCCAACGAAATGTTGACCCTCGCCTCGCCCCAACCCTAAGAAATAGGGGTTGAAAACTTGCAAATCGCCATATCTCGATAATTAATAGCCCGATCGAAAAATGTTATAAACAAGAGTTGTTTGGAATAATGAAATACGTATAAAGTTATCTGACGTTCAATCCCGTATCTTTGAAAACACGGAAAAAAAGAAACAACGAAAATCACATTATAAACCGCATAAAAAACAGGGTGCCATATATCATTTTACAGTAAAACAGAGTAATGTAAATCCTGTCCTACAAAAATGACGAATTTTCCTGTACACACTGAGACTTTTACAGTTACACTGGCTTATGTACGGTTCGGTATTGCGAATACATCAGTGTTTTCAGTAGAAATATTCAACTGTGAAATTTGCATGAAATCACTGATTTTTATACTTTTATACTGTACGCAAAATGCAAGGGTTACAATATACACTGTATTGAGTACAGAGTGATTCATTAAATTGTACAGTGTGGCACGGTAGTTTTACTCTTCTTTCGACAGTTCGTGACGTAATCCGTGCACTCTGAGATTTTTACAGTTACACTGATTTATTTACAGTTTGGTATTGTGAATAAATCAGTGATTTCGGTAAATATATTCAACGGTAAAATTCAAACGAGGTCACTGATTTTTATTATACTGTACGTAAAGTGCAAGGGTTACAGTGTGCACTGTATTGAGTGCAGAGTGATTCATTAAATTTCACAGTGTGGCACGGCAGTTTTACTCTTCTTTCGCCGGTTCGTGACGTTATCTGTGCACTCTGAGATTTTTACAGTTACACTGGTTTATTTGCAGTTTGGGATTGTGAATACATCAGTGATTTCAGTAAAAATATTCAGCTGTTAAATTTAAATGCGATCACTGATCTTTATACTGCACGCAAATGAGGCACGAGGTGAGGCACGAGGCCAGGCCACAAAGGATTGCCAGTTAGTAGTGCGTGGTTGATGGGACGTGGATATCGAAATTTGTGCGACAGAATTCAAGAAATTATAAAGAGAGATTTTTTTTAAAGGTACGTTCTTGTCTAATAAGGACTTGTCTCGGGCGTGGGGTGAGGCACGTGGCCAGGACACAAAGGATTGCCAGTTAGTAGTGCGTGGTCGATAAGATGCGAACGTTGAAATTTGTGCGACGTAATTCAAAAAATTATAAAAAAAGAGAGAATTATTTACAAAAAGCTACGTTCGTGTGTGTGTGACTGATTTTTTTATATTTTCTACACATTTTTTTCAAACTTCTTTTATGGATAAACTTTTTTTTGTGTGTCTGCATAAACTCTGTCGATATAACTGGCGCATTCATTGTACATAATACAGATTAACCAACTGTCAAATTACAAGTCTTGTTAAATTTATATTACAATGTTGAACTGTCAAAATTTACTTTTGACTACAGTGTATTTTGGAGTGTGTGTTCCAGTAAAAGATACAGTAGAGCGGTTCGAGTCCAAAGAGAACAGTATAGGAACTGTAATAATTTACTTTAAGCATACTGTATTTTGAGCACTGTGTTTCAGTAAATATTGCTGTGCAATCGCTCGAGTCCAATGCGAACTGTGTCGCCCCTGTATTTTGTACTATTTCCTTTTTTCCGTGAATAATATAAATTCCTAAATATAATCCGGGAATAAAAATTCCGGAAATATAAAAATTCCGAATTTTCGAATCGTTTTTGTGCAGCTGTTTTCAAAGGTAAGGGGTTGGACGTCACATAACTTAATGCGAATTTAATTATTCCAAACAACTTTTGTTTGAAACCTTTTTTGATCGGGCTATTAATTATCGAGATACGGCGGTTTTTGAGTTTTCAACCCCAATTTCTTAGGGTTGGGGCGAGTTCAGGGGTAACATTTTATTGGCGTTACTTTCAGTATGCAACCAACCCGCTGTCATTCTTATGTGTTTTTCGAAAGCGTTACCAGTTGAACACCATATTCCCAGGTATTTATATTCTCTCGCTACCTCCGGCCTTTTGCCGTTCATCTCCCATTCCTTCTCTTTCTTTCGCTTACCCCTTTTCATAAATATCACGATCTTCGTTTCTTCCATATTCACTTCTAAACTGTCTTTAGCTACGGACTTTTCCAGTTCTCTCAGCATTCCCCTTAAGGGGCTGTACCAGTGTGACAGTTTCAAAAATTCGATTTTTTTGCCTTTTTCGACAGTCCATTGTATTGGCCAGGTATAGCTGATGAGCAATTTTTATAGTAAATATCATGTTATCTTGCAAAAATCGATAGTTAAATCTTTAAACCCGTTTTTCTCGAAATTAGATTTTTCAAATTTGCTGACATTGTAACTCAAAGAGCAAGTATCCGATTGACTTGAAATTTGAACTGAGTACTCTTGAATATATTTACTCTACAATGACGTAGGATATTTTTGATTGGATGAAAATTGACGATTTGGCATTGAAAAAAACGACCATTTTATAGGCAAGAGACAGACTTTTTTTTTCGTAACTACGCAATTTTGTTAGATATTGATATTTTTCGAAAATCCTACGTCATTGTACAGGAAATACCTTCCAGTTTCACATTTTTCCTTTTTCGGTTTCAGCTACTCAATCGGCTGGAATCATATCAGCAGTGGAGGAACTTTTTTTTGGCGCCTCCGAAGGCAGCGCATAATTCGCTTGGATCTGAATATTTTTCTATGAAAAAATTATGGAATATAGGTCAAATATAGCCAAATAAATTCTTAATTTTCCGAAACATTTAATTGAGTACTTTTCTTCCAAAAAATGCCCGAAAACCACCCAAATTTTTCAGCGTTCACACTGGCCCCTTAAGCCCTTTCCCGTGTCCGCTATCAGCACCACATCATCTGCAAACTTTAGTGCCTATATTTTGTCTCCTATCACCGTACCTCCTTCATCCTTGCGCTTCCGTCCCTCCTCCATGTCCTCTATGTACCAGTTAAACAGTGTGGGGCTTAATGCTCATGCATTTCTAACCCCTTTCCTCGTTCTAAACTTGCCTGTTACTCCCACTTCCGTTAATAATTATCGATATATTATAAATATATAATAATTCATATGTTTTTTGTCGCTGTTATTAATGTATATGTGACAACTAGAATTTTATGACGTTAAAGATTGCATCGTTGGAATGCAACAATTTTTTTCTCTCATTTATTTATTTTTATCATTATTTACAGCCGTTTTTTTTTGCAAATTGAGGTCGCAAAACTTTAATAAGAATATGTAAAAACATTCGAGCGATTATCACAGCCAAAATTGGCCAAGAAATATTTGAGCAATTTAAATCGATGAATTTTGGTTGCAGTCCAATGATGCAAACTTCAATGTCATCGAATTCTTACACATACAATCTAAATGTCGTTATTAATAATGTAAGTGGACCATTATTATTTTTTTCATCAATTATTCTCTATATGTTTTGTCAATATCGATCAATAATATTATTTTTATTATTGATACATGTGTACATATGCGTATATTTATGGACGCATGTGTAATTATGATTACTAATGTCATCTGTTGTAAATGGATAAACAAATAAAGAAATAAATAAATATTTTTCCAAAACTGCACGTACCCTCGAGATTCGAGGTGTCAGCATTGAATCGCATCAGCTTGACGGTCTTGTCGTTGCTTCCGGTTGCCATGAGCTGACCGTCGGGGGTCCATGCCAGGCAGTATATCGAGCCCTTGTGGTGCTTCGTTCTCTTGAAGAGAACGGTCGGCTGGTACGTCTGGTGGTCTTCCCTGCATACGCAAATGAACGCGAAATAAAATTCAACGCGATTTTTACTCCGTATGTGTATATTTTTTTCATGAATATTAGGGATCAAAAAAGTTGCGCGGTTATTTTTTTTTTATTCAATCCGATTGTCAAGTATTCTGCTTGGAGGAAAATAACAATATTTCACTATGAAAAACTGCAGGGGCTCGTTATTTATTTGTAGAATTTGATTTTTCTTCTTATTTTTTTAAAATTATATAATTATTTTGAAGCAGCTCAATTAGCATGGAACGGCCTGTATACGTTTAAAACAGAGGTGAACACTTTCTCGCGACTTTTAATCTTCTTTTTCTCTCCTGATTTTCTCGGGAAGCAGGGTACTATGCAGATTTTAATTAAAGTCTATTTTCTCACAGGTATCTTCTCAGCGTCGCGCGTTATCGCCGCGGCGAGAGGGACCCGAGAGAGAGAGTGATTTCTCTCGTTCCACCCCGATGACGACGACACCGAAGCCGACTATTCGACTGTGAACGTTTTTTGTTTACTCGTCGAAATGTCACGTCGTATTTTTGTTTCCTTTTTGTTCAATTTTATGCTCGTTTTATAAATGAAGCCCTTCACTCTCGTTTGTTTTTTTTCGTAGCACCACCGATCGAATTTTATATTGTTTTTCCACGTTTTTGGGAATAATGAATAAAAAGAATTATTGAAAAAATAAAAACGATTCTTTACGTGATCTCTTTTTTCGTGCTCTTTGTTCAGCGATTGTTATTATGCGTCTAATATGTATAATGATTATTGCTTAGTTTTTCTGTTTCGTAGTTATGATTGCATCATTTTTATTAAATGTAATCATTACATTTAATGATATGAGGGAATAATTAAATTCAGAACGATTCAAATCATTCAGAGGTGCGAACGTATCGATTTTTTCATTCGATTATTCCATGACAACGTAATCCCCCTGCTCTACGTCAATTAATTGTATTCGTAGAATTTCGTTTCGTACAAAAAAAAGTGAAACCGACAGATCGCCGAAATTTCGCGACTTCGAAAATTAATCGACTCGCCAATTAAATCGTCGATGAAAATTAAAATTCAATTTCCAAAGAAAAGAAAGAGATTAGCATAATTTTTACGATCAATTTCTCACATCGACCAAAAAAGCCTAGGTGCGAAAAACGAAGAAAAACAACTCCGAAAGAAATTATCGACGAGAAACTGAAATTCCACTCTCGATTTTTGGGCACGACTCATCGCGTCGTCTTTTTAGGCTATCGATTAATTTCAACGGACGAATCATAATTTCTCGCGGACCGATCGACAGTCGTCGTTTACGTGTTGAGAAAAAATAAATCTCGATTTCATTTCCGACAGCGCGAAGACGAACGCGACGGGAACGAGAAGAAGAAGAAAGTGCCGAAAAAAAAACCACAAGCCCCAAGATTCATGGGAAACTTTCTAACTGCCTCGATCCAATGACTTGGCGCTCGATATGTCGAGCATTTGGTTTCCAACTAATCGGAACACATTTTCGCACGTTCCTCGTAAAGACGTTGCGGAAAGGATAAAAAATGAAAAATTTTAGTGTGGCCAATTGAATTAAAAAAAAAAAATATTTTGCAGGGGGACGTGTAACTCAATTCGTTCGAGAGAAGTGCATTTGGACAAGCGTTTTACTTTTCGTCATAATTGTGTTTCATGCTCCGTTTGTCATGGAGGTCCGCGTCGTTGGTCAAGGATAACTCGCAGTTATTCCGGAGATTTGTTTCGCCGTAGGCGAATTCACCAAGTTGTGAAAAACGTAATTTTCAGGCTACACGTATACATATAATTATATATTTTTTTATATTATTTTCATGTCAGGTTGCAAAAAATAATTCGAAACAAATTGAAGATCAATCGATTGAAGGAAAATGTAATTTAATTTCGCGAAGGATTTTTTCAGTTTGATTATCGCAATTAATTCGATTGATTGAATTCGTGCCAATTAATTGAGCTGAATATATAGTTGAGTGATTTATCTAATTAACACAGGTGATTGAATTGATTGGATACGATATAATACACGTAAAAATCGAATCCAAATTAATTATATCACGTGATCCAATTAACTGAACGAATACAAAACCATATTGTATAAAATATATTATTAAATATTATAATCGATTCAATTAATTGAACTAATCAGCTCTGGTAGAATATCCACGATAATTAAATAGAATTAAATAATTGAATTCAATCATTAATCGATTGATAACTCAATTCAATTCGATTTCTGCAATGAGTACAATTATTTAATTATTGCAATTAGTTTGATTAATTGTATACGATACGATATGCATAATAATTTTATTTTATTAAACAATCAATTTTAATATCGATCAAATTCCATTATATTATCGCCATAAATCCAAGTAATCGGATTGGTGTCAATTAAACCAAATATATTAAACTCACTACAAACAATTAAACTTTTAAACGCCTGCGAAGCTTTTTTTCTTTATTCGATTTTTCTGGTCAATTTATTTGATATATATTTTGTTCGTATTTATTACTCACCGGACATCGTGGAGTTTCGGGTACGAGCATATCCGAAGAGTCTTCGAGTTCGAGCCGACCGCGTACAATTTCCCGTGGGGATGAAACTCGGCACAGCGGACAGCCTGGACATCCTCAAGGGCTGTAACGGGCACAAATCTCGGCCTACCACCGTTGCTGCTTCCGTTACTCGTCTCGAGTTCCGGTCGCGGCTCCGGCTGCAATTGCGACAAACGAAACAAGAAAATTAATCACAATCTTTTTTTTATCGTTAAAAATAATTAATAATAATTTAAATCATATTAATTCAATTGAATAATAAATAATAATAATTTCAATACTAAATAATAATAATGATAATGCTTATTAGTATTTTGTTCAAATCTAATTATTTTCTTAATCATATATGAATTTGTCTATCTTGTTTTTTTTTAATAATACTATACTTCTATATTATCTTCATTTTGCTATTGCTAATTAGTTTTCTTAATTATTGAATTTCTTATATTTAAATTGTGTGCCAAACTGACAATTTATCGACGCGCATTTTTTACAGTTACGCGGACGATGCGATGGTCGGGGGGAGTGCGAAAGATATTGCAATAAAAGGAAACGAGTGGCGCTAACGAGAGTCTCGCCATAACTTTATGGGCAGCTCGAACGTTCGTTGCCGCGTTTGCGTGACGCTCACGATAATTGATTCAATCTGCTTGTTGTTTTTTTCTTTCTCAACATTTTTTCTTCCCTCTTTTCTTAATCATTCAGTGAACTCGCGCGTTATCGGAAGTTGCAATTTGCCAATTTACACGATCTTTCAAGTACGAATTGATTTTAGTCACGAACCTCTTTTGTGCCTCTTTTTTTTTATTCATGCCTATATTTGTATTTTTCTCACTCAACCAGAATTAACGAATGATTTTACTTTTCGATGATCATATCCTATTGTAAAATTGGAAATTCATAGTTCGGCACGTTTCGTTTACATTGCCTTTTGCCGTGAAAGAAAATGCAATCAAATTTAACGCGCTAATTAGCTAATTCCTTGCGCATTAATTTTTTTATGTGGAGATTAATGCTTTTTTTTTGTCAATAATCATTCGCCATTTCTTCTAAGGGAGAAATTGTCTTTTCTAATGTGATAATAATAGTACCTATTATAGATAAATACGTATATTGTAATAGTGAATAAAAATATGTAAAGAAAATCAATAAACACGAAATAAAAATACAAACGAGAATATATAGGAAATCCGATAAACGAGGGACACTAAAATAAAAATAAATGTATTACAGTCACGCTGTAAAAATTAATAATATTTCATTTGATAAAAGGAGAAATTTGTTGAATAAATTTGTTGAAATATAACGTAAACTGCATAAAAATAAATACACGAGTAGAAATATATATATATATATATATATATATATACATACACACACACACACACACACAAACATGTACATACAAATAAATAAATAATTAAAGAAAGAGACGAAAAAGGAAACTCCAAACGATAAATCAAAGCATCGGATAAACGTCGAGTGGCCAACGACTGTGTGAATTCTTGGGCACCGAGAAGCTCGCGGGACAATACCCGAGAGACCATTGGCCTTCTCCATGGTCCTATGCTCCCTCCTCGTTGCATTTATGCCCCATTCGGAAATGCACTTGTTAACGGTAAATCACCGTTGCGTGTTGGAGTTCGACGATGCAAAAAAAAATCAGCAGATAAAAGATGAACGAAGAATGAATAAACAGATTTAAAATAAAAAAAAGGGAAAGGAAAAGCGGAGAAAAGCTCGTTTCTTGTCCGACCCATCTCCCTTAATGGTGTTGCACACATTGTATACGTCACGCAAAGTCCATCGATCCCTTTCTCCCCTAGTCCACCCATTCTTCTGCAGCGACACGAGATGTGTGCAGCACAGAATGCAGATAATAAATATTATCTGCAATTCTGCAAGTAATGGTGAAAAAGAAAAATTGTAAAATCGTGGCTCGCGGTACGTGCACGCGATCGGTAAAAATTATTGGCATCTCGTCTTGAGTGTCGTTGTTTTTTTTTGTTGTATTTTTCAGCTAATATTGGTTTATTTTTCATAATTTTCATCTTGCGGTACGATTGAACGTATTAGAAACCGTGCAATTTCAACGGTACTTGCTGCCAAGAACCAATCACATTTAAAAATATATATATATACAGGGTGTCCCTCTTATCTCTGCCACCCGAAATAACTCGGTAATTATCGACGTCACGAAAAAATGTTCCAAACAAAAGTTGTACGGTGTGAAGGGGGCCATCAAATGCGACCAATTTTTTTTTTATTTCGGTAAAGGCGCTGACGCACAGTGAAGGTCACCTCCATTTTTTGGAATGGAATGGTACATTTTTTTCAACCATCTTGTGTAGCACCTCATGCCGCATAAAACACATTTGGGGGTCAAAGTCGTTCAAGGTCATTCAAGGTCATTATCGATTATACAAATGTAAGTATCTTGGATCGCTACCAAATATTTGATAGTGACCCGAGATATTTATTATGCCAAAATGTTATTGAAAATTTCGTCAAAAGTGTGGACGTTTGCAAACAGGGACGAGGCGGCCATCGGATATTGTATTCCAAACATAACCTCCATGTTTGTACCTTATATTAAGGCGTCTTCTCACTTTAGAGTTTTCAAAAAATCGATTTTTTTCATTTCATTTTTCGAAAGTATATACACCCAAAAGTATCAGACCAAAATTTCATGGAGATCGGAGGAGTCTAACTGTATTTTTGTTTTACCTTTACTTTAAACGCGTTTTTCTCGAAGCAACGTTTTTTGACGGCTTGTTGATAAAATCTTCGAAACTACTGAAACGATTCTTATGAAATTTTAACCACATATTCTTTACAACTATAGCTATAGCGCATATCAAGAATTTTTTAAAAGTTTGATATTTACTATTTTTTTGGCAAAAACGGCGAAAAAAACACGTTTTTTTTTCGAAAAATGTCCGCAATTTTGTTATTTTTGCATATATCAAAAACCGTATGATATGCGCTATAGCCATTACCACACTGAATCTAAAACCGTTTGATTTTTTTGTTTCAGATAATCCATCTCCGAGATTTAATCAACAGCGCAGACCTACAATTTTTTTAGGACATTTTTTTCCACCATTCTCGTCTATAAATAGTTACTCAAATATGGCACTTCGGCTATCCCTTCTACTTTGAAGAAATTATATTGAAGAACCCAAAGGTAAAATAAAATCGTCCCTTCTGGACGTAACAAATAAATAAATAAAATTTTATATGCATTTCGAAAGTG